>CM021774.1:16127635-16154945 GCA_011076525.1 Nettapus auritus
TTCCTTTCCTTTCCTTTCCTTTCCTTTCCTTTCCTTCCCTTCCCTTCCCTTCCCTTCCCTTCCCTTCCCTTCCCTTCCCTTCCCTTCCCTTCCCTTCCCGTCCACAGGCAAAGCAGTAGTAACAGGAGCATAATTTATTTCTATTTGTTATTGATTTCTATAGGCTTTTATAAAAGGTGGAAAGATACTTGTATAAGACAGTGCCTGCAACTCATCTCACCCACAGAACTTTCACTTGACACTTTTGAATCATTGCATTGGATGTGCTCACACTTAACAAGAGCTGGGCAAAGAAACAGAGCATAGAAAAATGTTCATGAATGCTTTTTATCCTCTATCTGAAAAAAAATAAAGGAAAAAAACCTCTGAAATATCAGCATAGAGTTACTACTGCAATGCTTACTCAGTGATATCTTACTCCAAAAGCAGTCTCATTGAAGCCATTGGTCACTGATATGGCTAAAACTGCTGTGTGAAGTATTATCTTACTTTGTGAGGGTGGGAAAGTGGATCCTAAGTGTCAGATCTAATGTTTCTTTTGTTGGTGGAAGCCCTTCCACTTATTATGTGCATTAAGATCTTTTCCTAAAGGATAACCCCACTATCCTGCAGTGCCAATGGGAGACCTCAGACTTCATTTGCTCACTTGCACCAGTAGCTACTGGTTGCTTTCTCACCCAGAAGGGGGTAAGGTGGGCATTGATCATAAGACTTTAGCAACCTCAGTAGAGTCCTTATGTTGTGGTTACCTAAAGCCCTCTGAAAAGTATTTCTGAGAACTTAGATGTTAATATTTGTCAGGCTTTCCATGAATACCCTGTGGAAGACGATAACAAAATGTCGATGAAAGCTGAGACAAGTAAGAAAGGAGCTGCAATTAATCCTGTTTTATCACTCTCACCACCAGAAGTTGAAATAGCCACAGAGAATGTACCAAGATCATTCTCCCCATCTTGCAAGAGCTGCACATCCCTCTGCAAAACTTGCTGCCACAGCGTTGCTTTGTGGGGGAATGGGTGCTCCAAAATGGGCCTCCAGCATCTGAGAGAGAATAAATCATATCCCAGAGAGACCAGGGAGTCTATGCCAACATTCCTGCACAGAGAAATGGGCAGCAGGCGAGATCCTGCAGCTGGTGTACGCTGAGTACGGAACACCAAGGCCTTGAACTTTTTCCCCCCTCCTGGGTCTCTTTCTGAACTCTCCCTCCCTTCTTGCCATCTTTCCCTTGAGCACCCGGGAGAGGAAGCAGAATTTATACCTCTGTGCCCTTAAAATGCTGACTTTCCATGTTTACAGGGATTGTTTACACAGAAAATTAATCAGTTACGGTTTTAAATTTTAATTAAAGAATGCTTTCCACTGTTATTGCAAAACAGACAAAAGCCCATAAAATGTATATTTGACTGCCGTGCTGTGTTGTCTTTGGATCGGCAAGCAGACTTGAGATCAATCATGCATGGTATTTTTTGAACCTTTTTCCTAAACACAACACTCTTCACACAAGTTATGCTGTTTTATTTTATTTTTTAAATACCCTTCAAAATAAAATGCAGACTGCACAACAATATGGAATTCTCCTTCATGCCTTTCTTTTTAAGACCAAAAATGAAATCCTTACTCTCAAGCTGACCGTGGGATATTTTAGCCATTAAAAAACCACAAACAGAATCACAGCTTCCATAGTAAAGGCCTCAAACTTGCCTACTTCAAAGTCAATAACAAAACTCCCACAAACTTTGATTCAAGTGTTTATTACATGTTGTTTGTTCCCACAGCTGCAATTCCTGGTTAGAAAATAAAGTGTGGCCGTTTCTTTCTCCAGATCTCATGGCCATTAACCAAGATTCAAGATCACTTCAGTGTTAGCCATTCAACCCCTCTTTCCTAAAGTATTTATCCATGGTGTGTGGATGCCTTCTGAAGGCCCGGGGAAGAGCGTGACTCTTAGAATCTAAATCTAGCCCCTAATTTTACAGTCATGAGGAAAAGCTGCAATTAGGTCTGCTCTGCCTGCATTTTCTTAGCTATACAGTCAAACATTTTCTTTTTTATTAAACAAAAGTAAATTCAGATGAATAAATCAGCAATACAAGTGTAACTGGCTTAACTAAAACAGACTGTTGTTTCTCTTGAAATATTTCTGTTGGTATAAATCAAAGAAACATTTTTTTCTAACCCTTCTTCCCATTAATTCCAAAAATCCACGAGCAAACCCTAATGAAACAAAGTGTGACTATAGTAACAAGATAGGTACATTGTTCAAATTTTAACACAATCAAATATAGACAGATAGAAATCACCAAGCTTTGAAATTCACCATAATACCCACCAGTTCTGCTGGAGATCTAGTTGTGCTACACAAGAGAGTCCCTGCAACAGATACCTCTCCTGCTCGCTACAGACATTGTAAGACAAGACTTTGCTAACTCTGTAAGTAAGATGATGTAGGTATTAGCATGGTAACTAATTTATTTCCAATGATAAGAACACCTGCAGGTCAAGCAGCAATATGAGCATCTGGACCACCAAATGTCAGGCAAAAGCTTTAAGTTGACTGTTGCACACTGACAAGCATATGAGAAAAAGGAGAAAAAAACACTTGATATAGTCACAGAGGGAAAAAAATGAAAACAAACATGATAAAAATAATCAATTAAGATAGATGATCAGTGAAGAGACTCACTTTACAGTAAAGTTTGTGGCAGAAATTACTTTGGGTTTTGTGAGATCTATGTAGTTCTAAGGAAAAGGAAGAAATCAAAGATTTTGCCCAGATGTTGTATCTATTGCAACAAGAGAGGTGACAAATCATCAAGAAGTTCAACAGTCTGTTCTAGTACTGATGAGCAGGCAAACATTTATGAATATTTATCTGACCTATATACAAATTATTTTAGCAGCTTTGCTCCATGAAACTACTATGGAAACATTGCCAGAAAGATAACAAGTCATGGTATGAAGGTCACAGCGAGAACAGAACTTCGAAAGAAGGTGTTTGGACAAGAATAGAAACATCTGTTAGTAGAGATGTCCTAGAACGGTCACTGCAATGTATGGGGTATCAGCTTTCAGCTTGCAGCCTGTGAATGACAGATTCACAGAAGTAAATAGCAAAAAGATTGTTGCAGTTCTCTATTCTGCTTCCCCAGATACTAGAGGTCATAAAATTTCTTTGAATTCTTTTCCTATTTCAAGTCCAACAGCTGAGGCTAATATAAAGTTATCACGGAATGGAATTGGAGAGACATTATTTTAATCAGAAAATTGTTAGCAATAGGCAATGAAAAGTATAATTGGAGTAAATGTTGTTATTCTGCATTAAAATCTACCTTTGTTGCAAAAGTGTATTCATATACATACGCATATATATGCACATATTCACATACATATACACATGCATACATAGCTATATATAAATTTACATGCATGTATCATATTTCTGGTCTAAATTTCTCTAATTTCAATCTCCAGCCAAAGTAGCAGCATTTGGTACTTGATGAAGTACTCAAACTCACGTCTGACTGAGATCAAATCAGTGCTTTATCTTGTCTCCAACAGCTCCTTGAGACTCTTTCTCCGAAATGTTTAACAATCCTTTGTTCATTCACGAGCTATCCCTAAAGCCTCCTCCTCCCAACTCCACCCCCCCCCCCCAACATTTTTTTCAGCACCTTCAGGGTGCTATGCTATTGTTTTTTTGTTTTGTTTTGTTCTCAGATCAGCAGAATATTTTTGTAGCAAATTTCTTGATCATCCTTAATCTCCTTTGATTCACATTGTGAACCATGTCAGAGGGCCCAGACTAGACTCCTCTTCTGGATAAAACTAAGTGCTCCAACTCTAATGAGCTCCAAATGCTAAAGTGACACTGGGTACTCTGCATTATTTGCTTCACTATACAGAACCTTTCTGATTATTCTGCAGTACATTTTAATGCAGACACAACCTCACCTGTGGATGACAGAAAGTGGGTGTGATATTTCAAGAGTGGCAACAAAAGTGCCAAAGGCAGAACTATTAAAAACACTTCTATTCTATACTTCTTAATCTAGGTGTACACAAATCTTTGTAATCATAACCAATGGAGGTAGTACCACATGGGAAGAAAATATATGCATAAACAGATCTCTGCTACTAGAAATTATATGGAGTACTGAAACTATATGAACAGAAACCTTCTGTTAGGCAACTACAAGTGGGAAGAAAGTTCCTAAAATGGGAAATTATTACATTATTTCCATTGATTTTTTTGTTTTCTTTTATTCTTTACAAAATCTTCTGCTATTAGGTGGACCCTGGTTTGTTGAAAAGACTTATTTGCTGATCAGTTGTATTTTTATGAGCTTCTGCTACTGAAAAGTTGCCAATGAATGATTTGACTTCATGTGTAACGAAGTCACCTTTGGGATTCCAGGAGTCCTAGGTTAACTTTCTTTGGAAATGTTTATTACCAGGCACTTACAGATATGTCTGATCCTCAATTAATACATGAAATATTTTCTGTTTCTTTTCTTAAATGTCTTCTAAGGCATTTCATGGACACAAAATCTTCAGCTATTATTTTGAGGAGTACCCGTGATAGCAATTGAACTCACTCACTAAGTGCATTTTTGTGCTAATTAAATATTCCAAACTTCTATCAAGATTATTGTCACCTATTTAATGGTTCATTGAGTTTATGGGCCATGCAAGTCTCTCTTTTATATTTTCATCAGGATAGTTATAGCAACTATTCTAGTAATGATAAATTAGGGAACATGCAGAGGAGATGAAAGAACCTCAGCGCAGTAGGCCCAGTTTTTTCCTAACTTATGCCAATTTTATGATGTTGTAATGACATTGACATTGATGGAATTATTCTTCATTTTCTCTGGTGTCAGTGAGTAATAACTAGATCTACTTAGTTGATATCGAAAATGTGGTAAACATGGCAGTACATTTTTGACCACCTTGACCCCCCGGCAACCATCCAGAAAGCTAGTACTAAGGTTCGGTCTGTGGGCAGGTATGTGGACCAGGGTTGGGAAGACTGTAATAATATTGTCCTTCATTTTACTGATAAGAATTTTCATCCTTTGGGCTATCTACCTGTTGGACAATTGGAGAGGGCATTCTGCCAATTTGCAGTCCATCAGAGAAGAGAGTAAGTTTAATTCTGTAGTCACTATTAGATAAAATTTGGAGTGGAACATTTAAATAATAGAAGTATCAATACTAGAGGAAGATGGTGGATGGTTATTTGGAAAAAACTTCTAGAAAATTCCTGCCTTCACTAGATATCTTTGAACCAAATTGAAAATAAGTTCAACTTAAGGACTTTCTTTAAATGAATTATTTTTGGTTCGGTAACAACAGGGCTCTGTTCGGATATCAGGAAAGTCTATTGGTGATATGTTCCATAAAAAAAACTTTTATAAACCCCCCCTTTTTTTTTTCTGTTTCTAGATTTAACTTAGCGAGAGTAAATGAAGTATTAGTGCTAATAGCAAGGCAGTTCAATAAAATGAATAGTAAGTAAAACATTTTACTGATATTGAACCTCTCACCTTCAGGTGCAGAATGCAGAATTTTCAGAAGCGCATGCATGATTTAAGGGTCAGAAATCTAATTGACTGACAAGCCCCTGTCTCACTTAGGGACTAATGAATGTTGTATTGTGACTGTTTTACTTAAAAAGTAACATCAAACTACTTTCTATTCATAATAAATTAACACATTTTAGAGACTTCTTAATATTTGCCTCCACAAAGCCATAATTTTTATCTGAACAGACCTGCAAGCACCTGTTGTAGCCTGTTTTAAAAATGAGGTCTTATAGCTTTCAGTTAATACCTCATAGAAATAGCAATGTGATTTCAGTGGCACTGCTCTGATTTCATCTAATGCAAGACACTCACGTTTTCTATAAGTATCCCATGCATAATTCATATGGGGGCTTATATTTGATTATTTATAGACCTTTTTATGACACCCCCTCAGTGAATATTTGCACATCTCTCAGATAGCAGGGTGAAACTTTCTTCTGAAAAAAAAAAAAAAGATAAAAGAAAAAAAGAAAAAAAAATCCAGTTAAAGACTTAGCACCACTTCAGTTTCTCTTGGGTCTCAAAAGAGCTCTAAACACGACATAAATGGCGTATAGGCTTTCATGCTAGTACTCTGCACAGGAGATTATTTTCACCCTCAGCTTCCCCTTTCTGAAGCAGAAGATCCAGTCCCCATGCTGTGTGCACAGAGCAGAAGAGACAGCTTGCCCAAAGCCATGGGGACAGTTTGTAGGTGTCAAGAAGGGAATTTAGCCCTTCCTGTTCTCCAGCTCTATATCTCCATGGCAAGAACTCGTTTTCATCCATGATTAGATCCATGTAAAATACTTCTGCCTAGTTAGCTGATTCTCTGCAGCAGAAGCACAGAAACTAAGACTATAAAGAACATCAGAGTCCATGCAACCTGTCCCAGACAAGATTAACTGTGCCTATGTCCTTCAGAAAGAGGCTTCTGCTTTTTTATCTATTTATTTATTTATTTTTCCTAAAAACGTAGAAAGTAGGAACTGCACAACAATTTTCTTCTGGTGATTAAAGTATCTTAATGATAGCAAACTTCTTCCAAAATAAGTCTCCTTCATAGCTTTTTAAGCCTGTTATTTCTCATTCTACCCATAGTGAAACCTTTTATTCTTTAGCTCCCGACACGTATGCCTATGTATTGAAAGACCACATTCAGGCTTCGGTTAGACTCTTTCAGACTAAACCATCCCAGTCCCTTCCCTCTATCCAACTCCAAGGTCCACCCAAAGGTGATGATCTTCTCAAAGCAAAGAGTCATTCCCCATCAGGTAAGATAAAGAACACATTCTTCATTGGATAATTGAGTGCTCCTAGTTTTCTTTCCTAGACACTTCTTATGCATCTCCCTCATCTCATGATCACAGAAGGGAGCAGCAGAAGTCTGTCTGCCTTGCAGCTTCATACAGGATCCATATGTCTGGTGCTCGGCATGCAGTTCTCTCTCTCTATCGAATGTCGGCTCTTCCCTGATCCCTCTGCCCTAAATGTCTCTAGCTTTCCTATCTTTCTGTGTGCTGTTTCCCCCATGTGATTTTGATGAAAGATTTTAGAAGACAATACATATGATGAATGTATATGCATTCTTTTTATTTATTTTTTATTTATTTATTTATTTTTTAATGAGAAAGTCATAGCTACTGATAGGAATACTCTCAAAAGCCACAATGTAGCGAGTAGTAGTGTGAGCCTGAGTTTTCTTCTTGTTCACAGGGATTTTATTCGCATATTTTACTGTCAGTTTCTTGACATTTTTGTCAGCTTGGATCCGGAGGCCATAGTTGCCGCCAGCAGGTCCTACCACATTTTTATTCTCCATTGTATTTGCAGGGAATAAATAAAAACAGAACAAGAGTGAAAGCAAGAGAGAGACATGGCGAGAAAGAGTCAGAGGTTACTGGAAGAACTGCTTTATGCATTTTTTCCCTGTTAAAGAACATCCACCAAATGAAAAAAATAAAAAATAAAAAAAAAAGTATACAACCACAGAGCATTTTGCACTGAGAGAAATTTATTTTCTCAGTTATATGCAATGAAGACTTCAGGCAAAATGGTTAATATGTTTGCATAAGAAATCTCTCATTCCCTCTCATGCTTTGTCTGTCTTTTCCCTTCTTCTTTTTCTATTTTATTTTATTATTTATTTTTTTTTATTTTATTTCCTGTGTATTTCTGGGCTGCTGTGAGATTTTCCTCACAATGCATCCATTGTTTCCCATCCACATCACCACTGGCTGTAATCAACTCTGATTTCTTTCTTTCTTTCTTTCTTTTTATTTCTTGCTATAACCATGAGATTTACACATGCACCAAATAAACAAAACCTACATAAGGTTATAAACAAATTGACTATAGAAGTGTTTATTCCTCAAGGCTTTAGATGCTGTGAACAAGAAGGAAGAACAATGACCTGCTTTTCACTTATGAACTTATAAATTAAAGTTTGATTCTCAATGCTTGTTTTCTGCTCCATCAAATCTCTTAACCACAATCTACAATTGATGTTTGTGTCTTTCCTGCCTAAGAGTCAGAGTAAGACACAATAGTAACATCTCAGGTGTGTCAAAGGTCTAATTCAGTCTCAGATAAGTCAAAATTTCATTCTGTTTGAATGTCTCATCATCAATATTGATCTGATGCTCTGTACTGATCTTTGACAAGTTTGGTATAACTGTAAGTTGAAGGGACTTCACCACCAACTTTTGCAAGTTATGTACAAACTGGTCTCCTGTCTGTTCAGCCTTATCCTATACCATCTTTACCCTTGAACATGACCTTTGATGATTAATAAACAAACAAAAATATAAAGATATGACAATCTAACTTTCTGTCTTTCCAGGATGCAATATCCAGCCCATTAGTGATGAGAATGAATACACCACATTCAGCTGCCTTTCCATAAAGCCCATGGTCTCAGCCTCAAGTTTCAGACTTCCCCATAGCTGTTCCAATTATTGCAGTAGTTCCTGACATCCACTCATCCTCTAACAATTGCATCAACAACATCAATTTCTTTTCACCCATGCAACTTAGCAGTAGCCACAATGGTGTTCAGTCTATTATGAAGTAGACCAGATCTTAAAATGGTGGCAGGGAGTTTGAAAGGCTCTTTAGACATCAAGCTCCTCAAGCAGGTGCTTTCTGAAGTAAGAAAAAGTCAAGTATTAAAAGTCAGTTGCGGAGTAAGTGCTGCATCTCTTACTTCATACAAAGGGAGTTTTGTAGAGACCCATCATCTACACAAGTGAATTGGGAATCGGATATTAAAGACAAAAAACAAAGAGATATCTGTCCTGTAGCTTGGGGCACTGATCAAAACACAGCGTGGGAGGGCAGCCGAGAGGTTAACCCTTCCTGTAGCCTTGAAACTGCACTGAAAATGGCCTTTGTATGACAGAGAATAAGCTTTACAAAACCCAAACTCGTGGGTCATTGTTGTACTGAAAAGATGTCCATTGAAATGGGAAATGGATCATGTTTTTTTTTTTTCTTGCATATAAAATTGTTTTCTGAGACTTTCAAATGACCTTCCCATGGATACTGAACTTTTCATCATTTACTAACATTCAAATATACAAATGGTCGCCCAAAGGGACTAGCACACATGGCAAAATAGATTTCATCCATTAATTCCCTTCTCATTGAAACATTGAAAAAGGAGCCAGAAAATATGGGTGAACATTAGATATGTTTGAAATATTGTGGAGGTCTGAAAAACAGATTATGAATTTTGGCTGAAAATCACTTCTCCTTGCCATTTTCACTGCCTGAATAGAATATAGCACATGGGCCAGACCTGGTTCCCACTGATGTCAAAGCAAACACTTCCTGATTGCATCGGAGAAGATTTAGCTGTTCAATAGGTTTCCATAAAAATGGAAACCAAATCCTTAATTTAATGGGATTTAGATACCTCATTTAGTCAAATAGCCAGATATAGCTTCATATTAGAATAGTGATTAGAACAGATCCTATAGAACAGTTCCAGGATAGAACTGGGAGACAACCCTGTTTACTGACTTTGGCTAAATTCAACTCAAATTCATAGGTCCAGATTCCATTCTGGCTTCAGCTGAGTGCTACATCCTGCACAATATCGGCCTTGGAACTGGATAGCTGATATGGAGGTAAAATGGCACACCAATAGGCTCAGATAGGTTAAAAAGTCAGCTTAAATCTTTGGAAACCAGAATATGTCAACATTTTTTTTTTTTTTTTTTTTTTTTTCATTTTTCAACTATAATTCTTCCTGTAGATATTTTTCTTTCTGTTCAGTTCCTTATTATTGTCTTTCTTACCCAAGAAAGAGACAACTGTCTTCAAGATAACTTCTAGTTCTTGCTTTGTAGCAATGCCCTTGTCCTTTGATTTGGACTCTGATCTTTAATGATGACATTACTAGGCTTACATGTATCAGAAAATAAGAAAATATTATTAAATAAAATTGCAAATCTCTACACCAGACACTGTAACACCAATTACAACATGTACTTCCAGTGCTTGCACTTTGCCTCAAGGTCCTGGAGAACATTAATGTGGAGGTAGGTCCGGATATACTGGTCTCTGACAACCTACTGGAAGCACCTGTCCTTCATTGCTGCCATACCAAGGCACCACCTGTGCACCTTGGCACGCCAGTGTTTTTGAAGTTGCAAAATGCTTAGGGCTCTCCGACAGTGCATGAGCAGCTGGCAGCTTTGGTGCAGATGGGGACAAGAGGGTACATTGTGCAGCCGGGCAGTCTCTCCAGTATTTCACGTCAGTGCTGAACAATGTAATAAAAGTTTGCAGATGAAAATACTAAGCTGTCTGGAAGGCAATAATTCATGTTGGGTTTTATGACACTGGCCATTTAAGAGCTGTAGCAGTGTTCGAAGCAGGAGTACAGATCACATTCTATCCATGATCTAGCTCCAGCTCTACGACAGCAGTGTTTTCCACATACAAAAAAAAAAAATTGCCCAAGTCTGACAACTTGCCATCTCTGTCTGGGAGGGCTGTGTCTATCTTTGGAAGCTAATGATGTGCAAAGGAAGGTGCCCGGAGGAGTGATGTAACTCTATTACATTTTGTGTGATTTCTGTCTACTGCAAAAACTACTAGGAGAGAAAGTACACACATACATATGCATAAACTATTGAGTGTATGAAAGAAGGAATTCATAAGGAGCTGCATCTGGGACACAGTAAGATATACTCCCCACTCAGTTAATAATAACAAGACCCAGAAGTCACAAATGAGGAGGTCATAAAAGGGCTTATAAAAACATTTAATATGCAAGTAAAATGTGGTGCAACACATTAGGTAATATCATTTATATACATTTGTTTTAATTTCTTTACCATGTCTTTTGATTTAAATGTTTTCCCTCTAAGTCAAAGGTTGTTTAAACATGTACTTCTCTGGCAAACTCAAGTGATACGCGATAGTATGCCTGTCTTGATTGGTACAGGATGGGATGAGAGCTTTATGTTTAGTACCTGTTCAAATTCTACAAGAAAAGCAAATAAGATGGAACCTATTCTGGGAAGTTTTCTCTAGGAAGGTTTGGACAATCAATATGGGGCTCAACCTGGAGCCACCAAATCACTTTTCTGAATACTATTGTGGTTTAGTTAATAGTGGCTATAGAATAGTACAGAGTGCTGAGAAACACTGTTCATATGTCTGCCAGCTCCAGCATTGAGGATGATGTCAGTGAAAAGACAGACCAGGTCTGTTACAGGGTAAAAATTCAACCCAAGCATGTTTTCCTCCTGTTGATGAAGCGCTAATATACCTGATCTGTAAAGACAGTTCTATTATATGGAAAAGGGTTTGGTGACTGCTTGGGCAGGCATGAGCAAAACTTGACTGGTGTATTTAGGGCTACCCTCTAAAAATAATTGAGATTTAGAAATGAAGCCGTTACCTATCTACACAATCTCAAAAGCAGTCTCGTTATAACTACTTGTTTCCTAGCAGCTCCAAGCATGAAGACATTTATATAGTTTCTAAAGCAGTGTATCCAGAAAGATAGGAACCACTTGGTGATGAGCAAGTAAGTGATATGCAGGCGCACAGGCACATGCATGTGCACAGACAGCAGCTTCTGCATGGCCCAATTTGTTGTTGAGATGGCAAGAATCTGCAATGGAATACAAGCAGAACTGATAATCAAAATAATAAAGGGGAAAAAAAGGCTCTTTCCCACAAAAATCAGACACATGCCAGCGGTACTTTCCCAAACTAGGAGTGGAAAAGCCCTCTTGGCTAATTCATTGCAAAGCTAATGAAAACCAGACAACGGATTGAAACCAAAAAAGCTTTATGTTACAGGGAAAACAAAGATTTCCAATGGAAATTATTCATTAAAAAGAACTGGTTCACTGAAATTAACAAAAAATATGTGCGAGAAACACCATACTGAATGTGTTTTTAGTGATAACAATCTTACATTTATATATAGCACATTTCAGCCAGATGGACTCCAAAGTGCTTTACAAGCTTTGGTGCTTGTACAAACGAAATGTAAAGAATCACTTTTATTCTCACCCATTGAAATATATCTTAGCTGGGTGAATCATTGCAACTGCATAAAAATGCATAGTATCACGCAATACTTTATTATATATGTAGGCAGACAAGTTGACAGAACATAACTATCCAGATTTTTCCCTAGCCTGGGCAGACTACAAGGGTTAACACCCTCTCCTTTGGGAAAAAAATATTACAACACATTATTAATTCCTAAAGTAGCCAGAGCTCTTTTTCTTAAGACGGTGTTTTCCTAAGCAAATGTGGAGAGATTGTCTCATTAGCTGCCCGTTGGGAAGAATACCTATTCCAGTCATCAATCACAGTGCAGCACTTCATCTTTTCTGTAGGAATCTCCAAAATTGCATCGTGATCCCAGCTGCCCCTGTATATCTTCAAGCCCAGGTGCAGGTACCTGTCAAAGGCTGGTGCTGCTGTATGTTTTAGGGAAAGCCACCCTGCGCTCCTGTCAAACTTTCTTGACAGCCCCGACACCTGACGCACAGGGCGGTGTGGGGAGAAGCTTTCGCACAGTGACCGGGAGCTCCATCTTGCAGATTTGCTTCCCCTCCCGTTACTTTATGAAAATGGATTGTCAGAGCAGCTGGTGAGACAGAAGTGTCTGCCTGCATCTCAGTGTGGCTGGTACTGTGATCCACCACCAGTACACGCTGAACCAGGCTCCAAATGGGGAGGGGGAAGGGGGCAGTTTCATTTACTGCCAAAACCCTTAAGCAGTTGCTTGTTTTGTCTCTCTGTCTGAGCAGATTTTTCTTTGCTTTTCTTCTTACTCCACCTGCAACATTTTAACTTTTGTTTTCAGGCTGCCTTTTTTATTTTTTATTATTATTTTTTATTTTTATTTTTTTTTCTCCACTCTGCTTTCTTGCAAAGCGTGGAGGGAGACATGAGCACACTTGTGGGGTGTTTGTGTTTTCATTTATTTATTTATTTTGGGTGCAGAAAATGCCTGCCAAGAGGGAGCCTGCCATTGCTGAGCTAAACAGGAGGGCAAAGGGTTTTGCTGCCTCAGGAGGTTCTTAGCACTTGGAGGCTGATTGGAAACATCATGTGTGACAATGCACAAAAAAGACTCTCATCACAATGCCAAATTTCAGAGTCCCACCCCAGTACCTTCAGAAAAGCTAGGAAGACTGCTAAGGAGCCTCTAAGGCCTGCTATAATTTTAGCAATCACCTCCTATGCTCTGTGTGTACATTAGTGCTGCTCTGTATGATCTGTCCTAGGAGAAAGTCAGACAGGATTTGACAAAGGGCCACAGGAGCCCCTGAGCCTTTCCCTGGTGGAGCATCCCCAGGTGGGCTGCACCGTGCATTTCTTTTGCTCTTCAGCCCAAAGGCACACAAGTATCTGGTGAACTTCAGCCTGAAACAGAGGTTCCTCTCTCTCTGCAAGCTCATTATTAACAAGCGTTGTGAGTGCTGATAATTCATTTGCCTTCAGAGAAGAGGATCAGGCCATCATGATAACCCAAAAGAAGCCATGTGGGCACACGGGGCCAGGAGCAGGTACTCTGTGTACTTCTGCTGGCAAGGTTTATGGCATAAGCAGAACCTAATTTGGTATGGTGATGCAGGTTAATTGTCTGGCACTACGTTAAATGGTAAAACTAATAACCATGGCAATAAAAGAGTAATGCAAGAGAGTAGTGAAAACAAATGAAGGATTTTTCCCTCATTGACATGTAAACAAATTCGTTGTTGTCAGCATTTTCAGTGAAAAGAATTGCTTTCTATTGGGAAACAAACCCAGAAAGATTGAAAACTGCCAAAGCAGAGTTTTCAGCCAGATCTATTATTTTTATATACTCACACACCTGTAGGCATACACAGAACATGATACATTTTAAAGGAGAATTCCACATGGAGAAGTTATTATTAAATCATTTCCCAGTCAATCATCTTCCCTCCAAACTTGGAGACTCGGTTTATCTGATGGTCTCACTGGCAGATGAAAGCTTCTAGATTCCACTGTTTCCAATGCATCATCCCTAACCCTCCTGAAAGATATCAATAAAAGGAAAAAAAAAAAAAAAAAAAAAAACCATGTGAAAAATAAATAATTTTCCTGGTATAGAAATAGAATTAATAAATTCACTTTGCAAGATAGATGGTGTGAAAAGGATAATACAGTGTTTCCAGTCCATGAGGGTCTTGTACAATTTAAGTCATACAAGGTAGGACGCACTGGTATGATCAGAGCTGATTTTAACACTTTAATGCATTTTTGTAGGTTGTTTTTTTCAGCCATACAGCTGGAATATACAACCTGTTGGTGCAGTCTGAGTCTTCAGAAGGGCACACGTAGGCACAAAGGTGTACATTTAGCATTGTATTACTCTAAATGAGTGTAGTATGGAGAAAAATTTTAGCCCAAGGGAAGATCTCACAAAGCAGCTGGAGGTAGAACTGGCTTCATGGCTTGTGTCTTCATGGCTCATGAGACTCTCTCCAGTTAAGATTGTTTTGTTAGTTGTGCCAGTGAGAGAATTTGGCTATAAATCTTCAACACCAAATTCTATTTGTTTAAAATCACTAGTTAAATTGAGCTTTACCTGAGCAACCAGGTACTCTTTTGAGATCTCTGTGCTGGAGGGCAACTGCTCAATTACTTATTAGCTGTCTCCAGGGAACCCTGCCTAAGCTCCCAGATATGTTTTCCAGTATCCATTGTCTGCATGAATTTTATGCATCTCCTTCTCTGGGACTTTATAAGTCAGCTGTAAAAGTTTGTGAGTGGGTGGAACATAGTGATGTCCATAATCTCAGTCTGGAAAAATGGTTTATATAAAGTGTCATTAAAATAGGTCTGGCTATTTTTTATTTTTATTTTTCAACAGCAAGAAAAAAAAGGAAAGGGGGAAGGAAGAAAGAAAGCATTTGATTATATATATATATATATTTACCTCTATGATCAGTAAAAGAAAAAGGAAAAGCTTTGACTTCTTTAACTGTACGTGAATCTAGAAGGGAAGGGGGTTTTAGCCCCTTTGGAAAGAGCTGAAGTGTTCATGTATTCATATTATTAATGGCTTTTTGTAATGATTTTACTGCACAAATTGTTATGAGACTGTTACAATGCAAATGGGATACCGATAAGATTTTCTGTCTGAAGACCCCAACCACAGTCCACTGATATCACTGGAAATTCTCCTATTTAATAGATTTTGGATCACTCTCTATGCTCATAACAATGCAGGCTACTTATTACTTAGTGGCATTCATTTTGTACCAGGACTACACAGTAGCTAGTGATGTTGAAAAAGCCTTTTTTCCCTTGTAACACTGTCTCCTCAAGAATTGCTGCCAAATGTCCTTGAAGACATAATAGCTTCATAAACCCAGGTATGATTTTTCACAGGTAGTTCACAGTGCTGTCAGGTCCTGTGCTTTTTAATTCATAGTTTGAGAAGTCTGCCTAAAAGCCCATGGACCAGGATGCTTGTGATGACAGGAGCCCCACATAAAAGTCTGCAGACATTTCAGCTGAGGACAAAGGCTTGAAGGTATGAGCTGGGGACATGCTGAAGGCTGGGAAAAAAAATAATAAAATAATAATACTAAAAAATACACAAAAAAATAAAAATAAAAAAGAGAGAACAGAATCAGGCAATATATATATTGCATTTTTTAATTATTTTTTATTTTTATTTTTTTTGGAAAAAAAAAAAAAACAAACAAACGCAAAACCCACCTATGAGTAAGCCATGCTCAAAATCTTAGAGAATTTAGGGCAGCCAGATGCTTAGACTATAGCTTGTGTGTGCGCGTATTTTAATCCAGGCTTACTACAACCTTACCTTTTTGCAAGGGACAGCTGTGAATTTCCTCGAGGCCACTTACATTGTGTGCCTAACAGCCCAACACTTGCAGTGGCTGTGAAGGCTGGGTGAAGGCATTAATTGAATTGACTGAATTTCTTCTTGAGGCAAGCTGGCTGCTGTGTGCAAGTCTCCAGAGCCTGAACTGCTATGCAACCCTGGAGCAGCTCACCCACCCCACCACTGGTCCCTGCAAAATCCCTGCGATTCAACAACAGCTTTGTGAAAGCAGAGGAAGGAAGCAAATGTCTCTGCAAGTCACGAGCTCTCTCAGCCCTGTTTTCAACCAGACGCAATAAACTCCGTTGCCCAAGCAAAAGGACAAGTCTATATATGCTCCCACATAGCTTCATGCATCTCTGCAAGTGGTGCCTGTGCAGATTCACAGCTGCTTGCTGGCCATGCATGTGCCCACCAGCAGCCATTCACGGAAGTAGTTGCTCCAGTGCTTGTTCCTGAACAGGGCTGGAAGGAGTTAAAGGCAATAAAATGCTTAGAAAGGGCTTGTTTGCACTGCATGGTCTGATATTTTTTTGTCAGCCCTGTGACCTGCAGGCACACACCTGGTCCCAGGGTCAAATTACAGCTAGATCCCTGGCCCTCAGGTCAGGACCTGGCTGATGATAAGAGGAGGAGGCCCTCCTTGGCAAAAGCCATCACTTAAAGAAACAAGAGAATATTAAGGAATATTAGATGTCACTCTGTCTTCCTTTAGGCTTCATTTCCCTTCATTTAATTATCATGAAAGGTAAACACTAAATATTCCAGGGAGTCACGGTCAGGGGAAATACAATGAGCTGCACATTCATTATGCCCTTGCTGTGAATGCACTGGGAAAAAATAAAGGAAAAAAAAAAAAAAGGAATAAAAAAAAAATGTTAAAAACTTGGTCAGCTGCCCTTATTAAACTTCACTTAGCTACTGTTAATTATGAACCTAGATTGAGACTGAACAGCTCTAGACTGAACATTTCAGCTCTCCCATACCACAGAATCATTTAAAAACTGTAAGAAAATGTCAGTGAGGAGAGACCATCTGTTTTCTGAGTGGAAGCCCACAGAAGGAAGAAAGAAATAAGAAAGGAAGAAACAATGAATGTATAAAACCTTCAGCTGATGCTTAGCTTTTGGGTAGCTGGCTTGTAGGGAGGTGGAGTGAATTTAGGGAGTTTTTCACTTTAGCTTGGCATAATTTATGCAAGTAATAAATGATAGCTGTGGACTATATTTGTTTTTAGCAAATTTTTACTTATTTCACAGTCAGGTAAGCCAGAGCACACAAAAAAATTAAATAGTTTACTTGCAGTCATTGAATAACCAGATATTGAATCCTGATGCTCTTTCTCATGTTCTAACCACTAAACAAAACTGCCAAAGATGTCCCAGAGTGCTTAATAAATTGTGCCCGGGGGGTTATTTTCCTATGACTGAAATGCAGCTGGACTGAAAGGCTGCTGTCAGTCTGCACAGACTTAGCTCTGTAAAATGGGGTGTTGCCAAAGGAACTCATAGGAGAAATTTTCGGTACAGTTGGCAAGGTGTGATTACAGGCTCTGGATTAGCGCCAGGATCTAATGCAGACCTTACACCCTCCTTCCTGGAAAAAAGTGTGGGCTCTTTAATAGCCCTTAGTTTTATGTTTCACCTGCAAGTAAATGAGTGGCACCGATGGGAGATGGAGGCAGCTACAGAGCAGTGAGCACCATTAAATCTTCCTCAGAGCTGAAACATTTCGTACTGACCAGTATTAGCCATTGACCTGATTTGTCAGCCTATCAAATGACAGCCACATTCCTGGAATTACCTTTCTTCTCTCTTCCTTTCCTCAAAAGTTGTTCATGGGAAGAATTAGTCCATAATATTTTGGTGGTGGAGTACCCTGCTGTAAATGGAGAAATCACTGGGCATTGGATTTTGTCTCTAGATCTAATTTGTGCTTTTTTTTTTTTTTTTTTTTTTTTTTTTTCCCTTTGGCCTGTCTTGAATAGCTACCATGGGTTCAAAAGGCAGCAGGAGCAGAAATGCTGGGTTCAGAAAGCTCACTTTTTTAGATGATGTGAGTTGTGATATCATCTAGTTCAAGCTGCCTACTTTGCAAAGACAACATGACTTTAAATCTCTCTTGGCCCTTTGTAATAAATGTTATAGTTTAAGCAAGCAATGTCTTTCCATTAAAACTATAAACTTCACTAGTATAATTAAGACTGATTTAAAGTAAAATTAAGTTTGACATGTGGCAGGTGAAGCAGTGCCATTAATTTCAACTGCATATTTGGCAACAATAGATTTGAGAAAATGGGGGGCATGGGTCAAAAGGGGAGAGCTGTAAGTCCTTTCAGGCTCTTGGTCAAGTTGAAGGTGGAGAATGAAAAATATTTCAACTCTTTGCGGGCTGTGTACTGTCATTTGCCATGCAAGTATTAGACAAGGGCTTCAGTCTATTCTCCTTGACAGTGATACAAAGTGGATATTATCTCTAATGTATTGGATCCAAGGTAAACCAGGGTAAGTGGCAAATGAAGATTTAGAAAGATGTTGTTTCTCCCTCCTTCATTTTTTTTTTTTATTATTATTTATTTTTACCTTTTATTTATAGATACTCTATATTTTTCTTATTAATTCTGTATTTTCTAAGCTGCCCCTTTTGGAGTCCCTGTGGAAGGTACTTGTCTAGTCCTTGCCATTACTTGAGGGGAGTCATTTTTCTGATTTTGGTTTTAAATGTAGACAAAGAAGACAGGACATCTTCAAAACAGCCTATGGTGATGAAATTGTATCCTAAGGGCTTCTCTAGAATCTACTTTGAAATCTATTTCTGATTTTGTACCAAATTCAAGCTGAAAACTGAACCCGAGCTCTACCATCTTGATCCAGTGCCCATATCTAGCAGGAACAAGTTTGGGTGTCAGCCTACACGGCATCCTCCACGGAGATTTGCAAAAAGGTCTTGTTATTATAGTCATCAACCATCTCATTTCCTGCCAAGGAATATTGGCATGAACTCTCTCCAGAGTCCATCAGTGCCCTTGATCCTGAGAAATTACTGTTGAGAAATAGAAATAATTATGTTCTCCTCCTCCAACCCAGATGTGGTATCCATATCTTGACAGCTTTTCCTGTCCAACATCAGCCAAGGGAGTGAAACACTAGTACCCAGGGAAGGATTTCCTTTTTTGAAATCAATAAATTCTAATTGCCAATCATGCAAATAAATATGCCTTGCTGGAGCAATGTTATAGTCCACCAGGACCGAACCACATTAACTCATTGAGGAAACTTCATCCTCTGACTGCAGATCGAGGTGAAAGAAAACATCTTATAGGGGACTCAGCTACCCTGGTTCTGATGGTTGAATTCTAATTACACACATATTACTTTTACCATACTTATTAATGACAAACATATCAACCTTCCTACCTAGAAAGTGAAGTAAAAATCCAATTTGAATAAAGAATTGCAAATGCCCTGTGTAAAAGACTGCATACAAAACAAACCAGATGTTTCAAGCTACATAGAGAGAGCTTTACAGAGCAGCTGGGAGATATTTTTTTTTTTTTTTTTTTTTTTTCATCAGCCATTGGTAAAAGATATACATTGCCAGCACGCTAACTGCTTCCATTTTTAATACTCATATAATTGGTTTACTCCTGTAACCAATGCAATATTAAGTTAAAAAAGGAGGAATGAAGGAAAAAAAATAAACAATGATATTGGTCAAAGTTTATAAAGGTCATGGGGTTTGTGGATAGGGAGGAGAGTGGTGGAGATAGAGGTTATTTTTCCCCATAAAGCTTTCTTATTTACTGCAAGGTTGTGAAGTTTGGAAAAAAATACTAATAAAATTTATTGCCAGGGGTTGTAAGAAGATCATACCTTGGTTCTATTTTCAGCTCCAAACAGATTATAGGACAATGGAGCATAAATGGAAATTAAAACAGATTTAGAACAGACGTTAGGAAGCACTTTTTCACATCGAGGATAATAAATGTGTGGAATGGCCTATCAGGCAAGGTTGTAAAGGCAAAGACACTGGGATCATTCACGCAACAACTTGGGAAATAGCGCACTAAAATGGAATGAGTCTGGATGGCGAGGCAGCCTCTGTTTAGATTCCTGGGATGTTTCAAGTTTACATGTTCATTTCTTTTTCTTTATTTTTCAAATGATAATTTCATCTTGATTTGTTGCTGTTTCAGGAGAGTTTGTCAATTGCTTTTCCTCTGAGGTGAACAATGGCTTTATACTCCTCTTTAACCTGCCTTTCTCACTTACAGCAAACAGGCTGTGAAGGAGAAGAGGACCAGCTCTGGAAAACCTGTCCTGCTTCTTCCAAGAGGCTGAGCAGCAAGTGGACATTTTTCCCAGTTTGGCAGTGGATAGCTATGCCAACAGCTCACACAGCTGGAGGAGGACATACCAGCCTTTTCCTACAAGATCTATCCTTCTCCATGACATTGACTTCTATGGCTATCCCAGTAGGGTAGCTCATCCCTTCTCATGTTGTTCATTCATAGATTAATTTCAAGATACTTCAGGATTACCTTCATCTAACAGAGAACCTCTCAGAAAAATACTTAGGCCACAAAGAAACGTCTTTCTTAAGTGCACTGTTCTATGCTATACTCATCCATATCTACAACATATAATTTTAGGTTAGAAGCACCAAGTGGCCTGCACGTGTCCCATTTCAGTATTTCCCTTCTATGCCTCACTGTTCATGCTCTCAACAAGAGTCTCAGGGTAAAAACGAGGATGCAGTGGGAAGGAGAGGAGGGATACCTCAAGCAAGGGATCAGTCACTTATGTGCACCTTCCCACTCTTCACTGCCACATTTATCTGTAGCTGTACCTGACAGACCTTCCAGTCACACAAGACACATCATCCAACAGTCAACTTCACAGGTTTCACCTGCAAAACTGCATCCCAAGCAAAGCCTACTGCAAACAAAGATTCTAGGAGTTGGGTTCCACTAAGACATCCTTGATTATTCCCAAAAGTGCACCAAGTCAGACAAAATCCAAGACAGTAGACAGCTCAGGAATCTGGTTTTAAGAGCCTCACCATGAATGCTGTGACAAGTCAGTGTAGGTGCAACCTCTGTGTGAATATCTATGTTTTCCAGAAACATTCCAATGGTTTGCTGCAGATTCCTTGGGCCAGGTTATTAGCTGGCATTAAGAGATTACTCTGGAGTTACACCCAGATAGTCTGGCCTCACAAGACAGCACAAGCAAGTCACAAATATATAGTGACTAACCAGTGGTTCGTAGTCTGGGACATCTATGTCCTTTACTGTGTGCATATACAGTACATTCTAGTCAGGAATTTCAACATGCTTTTAAAATCAATTATCTTTACAAAATTTCTTTGAAGGAAATCAAACTTACACAATAAGAAAGTTAAAGTCAGAGAGAAAGGAGTGTACCTAGGGTCAGAGCACTGGTGACTCAGTCAGTGCCAGAGTGATATAGAAATCCTACTCCATAGCCTATGCATGAAGCTGTACTCTCTCATCACAAATAATGTACAAAATAAATAAACAAATAAATAAATAAATAACTCTTCACCAGCATGTCTTTTGATGTAATCATATGTGTGATATTGTTTTATTTTTTAGGACAGGGTATAGCTGGAATCTGACTAAAGAAGTCACACCTCTACAGAAGAACTTTCAAAAAATCTGTATTGACAGATTTTATGCTCAAATAAGTGAAGATACCTCTAGAAATATGTAAAGGTACAAGTTTTCAGTAATGAAGATAATCAAAAGTCTTTAAGAAAATGGGGAGAGAAGGGTCTGATGAAAACTGAGCTGCCCTGAAAGCATTATCTGCAGCTCCTTTTTCTCCTGGATCTCAGTTTCTCACATGTTGACTACAGTCAATGGTGTGAGGCACCACTGAGCTTTATTCAATGGCACAGAATGTTTATAGGGGATTTATTGCAACACCGGAATCTGAAACAATTGTATTGATCACACCAGAACCAGAGAAATTGTATTGTCATATTGATGTCAGTTTTAAGAGAAATAAGCTGATTTACCTAACACCTGTATCTTGCTGGGAAAAGCCATCTCTGATAAATCAGATCTTAGTATACACATCTTCTCCCAGTTTGATCAATACAGTGTTTACATGCATCAGTAAAAAAACACTAGGTTTTTAGTCTCAAAAAAGTAACTTGTTTTACATCCAGGACTGAGATTCTAGAAAGTGGCAAATCACAGTATCCTGTGTCACTATTATGTTGCAAGAGGTTACCTAAAGGGTAATCCAAGACAATGTTTTTCTCATAAATTTCTAATCTTAGGTAACACTGCAGAACTGTGACCAGCCAACACCCACATAGCTCTGATCACCACCCTACCACGTCCATGTGTCCATGATGCCTTTATGCCACAGGGGTAAGAGTGTACAGCTCCATTTTTTTTTTTTTTAATTTTTTTTTTTTTTTTTAAGAAATCAGACCTAAAAATAAATAAATAAATAAATAAATAAATAAATAAATCCGACATATGTTCCTTGTTTTCAGCCCCCATCTTTTCAAACCAGATTTTTTTTTTTTTTTTTTTTATTTTTTTTTTTTTTTTTCAGTAAAACGCATGGCTGGGTTTCATACTAGCTATTTGAAAGTCTGAAGTTAGGTGAGCCACATCCCGCTAGGAGCACTGTAACCAAATGTAAGAGAGGACTTTTTGCAGAGCATCCCTTACACCAAGTGCAACTCTGTGTGTCGTTACAGTTGCAGTCTGTGCCCTGTGGTTATGGCAGAGGAATGCCGATCAGAAGCTGGAAGTCCTCATTGTCAACCTGCCACCTATTCGCCTTGCGACTTTGGAATTAAACACAATTTCCCCATGGCTCGCTGTGTCCCTTTTTGTCAAAGCTGAGCCGCAGTGACAGAGGGTGATGTGTGGGGGGAGGTTTACACTACCACTGCAATTTCATGTGCTATCCGTATCCCGTGGACTAATAAATACATTCACTTCTAAGGACAGTCAGTCCATGCCATCCATCATCACTATAGACACACAGAGGGGAAAAAAATGGTTGTGAAATATGCCCAGAATTTGATCTGGTTTTGATACTAGTCGCTGAGAAGCCATTTCTTGGCGCAAAAGAGCTGAATGAAAGGCCTGAGTCTGCATGTAGCAATTATAAAACTAGCAAACAGGGTTTCTCTTTCAAGATCATCTACACATTTACTGTGTTATCATTTCTAATTCATATTAATCAGAAGGTTCATGAACTCATAACTGAGAGCCATTTGCAGCATAAATAACTTTATATAGTTTCTAAAAATACATGTATTAAATATGAAAAAATAGGGTTAAATATAAACAATATGTGTTGGCAATTAACCTGCTGTTTCCACAGATTAATTTAGTCTATACAGGTGTTACGACAGTGTCCATCACTGTGGCATGAAAACACCACTCAGAATTTTGGAGACCAAAGAAGAAAATGAAGCTCTATAAATTGTGTTCTTTTTCTGCCTGGTAGGTAGTTATTAAAAAGGCATAACCTCTGTATAATTACGCTGCAATAGCATGGTAACTACAACATATTTACTGTCACTCTCTGATAAAAGATAAGCCACAGACTTTTTCTCCCAGTGATTTGACAAGAGAAAACAACCTAAATCTGCATCCTGCTTTTGCTGCTTGGTGCAGTCCCTTTTCCCTATTATTGTCCTGCTTCTAGCAGTGGCCTCGTACTGTCAATATCTTCCCTACCATGGTTTACACTGGTAGTTGTTATTATATCAGACCATGAAAATTGATGGTGATAACGCACTCTCTAGGAAGGCTCTATACATGTCAGTTATTCAAAATATGTCTTGTTAAATAAATATTTACAAGGCTTTTGTTATTTAGATTATAAACTGTTTGGACTAAGGCAGCTTTTGAGCAGTTGAAGAGCGTTCCAAAGAGTTACTGCAGATTAATCCATGTAAACCACACCACTGTGCTAAAAATTGCTATGGTGGTTCCTAACTGCCAAGTCTATATCCTTCCAGCCGAAGAAATACAGGACATATTTTCCTTTGTAATAAAATCTCTCGATAAAAGCAATAAAAAAATACTAGTCCAGAACATGTGATTATCCTGGGGGGCGGGAAGTGTGGAGGGGAATCATACCCATGGGATGACAAGGAAGTTGGCTCATTCTTGTGGCTCGGAGAATGGATAAGGGTTTGGATTAGCTGCACTACAGAAATAGGGGAACCTTTAAACAGAAAGAGGGGATAGGAAAGCTATTTAGTTAATAGTCTAGTAATAATGGCTATTCAGTTAATAGCATAGTAATAACTCATCAATAATCAGTCATCAAAGGACAATGCCAATAAAAGAAAAGTGGGGGGGTAGAGGAAATACAGAAAGAAAGAGACAGTTCTGTTTCTTAGCTTCAGATGACTCTTCCTTTTCAAAACCACCAGATCCGCTCTGTGTAAGGATTTTGAAACAGCCAAACTAACCAGGCTGCATAAGGGAGGAACGATGAAAGTCTGGGAGGGCAGCCTCTTTTCACTCCTAAAGATTCCTTCTCAGCAAGCTGAGTTTCCTGGCATAAGACCCAGAGAGCGGGGATGTTTTCCATGCTCACAGGGTCAGGCTTGTGAGTTTGTGTGTGTGCCTGTCTCAGGGTTTCACACTGCACCTCGAGCAGAGCCATCCAAGAAGCAGCAGCGCTCTCCACTGCGCTGAACAAGCTGGCTTTCCACGAGAGGGAGCAACTCACCAGCACAAAAAATAATAATAATAAAAAAACACAATCCTTTGCCTAGACCAACCACCAAATTCACTCAGAGCTCTCAATTTACACAGCTGACGGCAACCTTGATTTTTATCAGTTCTACTAGATTTGAGAATCACATCCCAATTACTGAGTTTTCATGCCTAAAGTCACACTAGCTGTGTGTGTATTTATGCATATCAGGGGAGAGTTAAAATGGACATCGCTCATTTAGAGAAGTGATCCCTTCGATAAAAAGGAAACATGCATGTTTCCAGCTTTGCAACAGCTGCTGGGCTAATTATTAGGATGCAAAAATGATGGATTTACCAAAGCAATCAACTGAGGGCTTATTTTGTCAGTGCCGAGTCGAGGGGGGCTCAGCACTGTTGGGGAATTGAAGCCTGGAGGGAGGTAATTCTGGATTTGCCTGGAGTGTGCTACCCGTGGAAGGCACTGGCTGCTGTTCAAACTTCCCTTCCCTGCAGCCACCCCTTTTTGCTCCATAACAGGAGAGTTGGGAAGCAAAACCAGCCGTCAAAGAGGGTTCAATGTTATTGATAAGCCCTTTGTGTCAACTGAAGCCCCTCCACTGGCAAATCCAAACAAAACAGCTTAAAATCTGCGTATCAGTGAAAAAACATGTTGGGCTGCATGTGGAATAAAGCAATGAGAAGTAAGCATGAGTGTAACAGTCACAGTTGATTTTTACAAATGACTGTGCAATCCACAGAGGAAATCCCTGGGGGGGGACTCAGAGCTGTACTCTTGATCCCTTCCCATCCCCACACCCCCACTCCCACTGCCAGCAGCCACTGCAGCTCTTCTCCCATTTATGACTCAGATCTGGCTTTTCCTTTTTTTTTTTTTTTTTTTTTTTTTTTTTTTTTTTTTCCTGTCCCTGCATTAGGAAAGATATTTTGCTTTCTTCTTTCGTACTCTTGCACTTCAAGCACCCATGTTGAACTGCAGGAAAAAGGGAAGAAGTTTCTTCCACACTGTCTCTTCCCCATTTAGAAGACACCAGACAGGCAGCACCAGCATGAGGGAGATCTCCAGAGGGAGATTTCATCTAAAGTTTAAATTCTTGTCAAGAGTTTAATTGATACGTACAGGTTTGGGAGTCACAGCTAAGACCTCTGCTGGATTCTGTAAACCGAGCTTGTATTTGCATCTCTGCACTGTATTTTTTAGCCGTGAGATTATCATCTTCCTCCTGTGTCTTTCTCTCATTCTTCCTCTAAGGTAGAAAAGTGCTGGTGTAACACTGAGCCAAACAAAAGCTGGCCAAAGTTGTGATGCCAGCTTCTTTGACATATCCAGCACAACTGGATCTGGTGCAGTTCCACTGAACTCTACTATGAAAATGACCGCTACCTCTGCTTGCCATGTGTCTCCTTGCTTTGTCCTGCTCTCTTTTTCTCCTATGTCTCATCACCTATTTAATTCTCAAGCTCTTTGGAGTAAGTGAACACTCTTTTTGGAGTTTTCTTTAGTTTCAGTGTCAGATGAAGTTGGGTCCCAGAAAATACTTAGGGCTTTTAAGTTAAAATAATGCTAATTTATATTAATATGAATGATAGGGAAATTTGTTTCTATCTGAAGTGAACATGAATAGACACATAGTTCAAATACTTCTCCCCAGAATGGCTGGAAGCTGCAGTGATTTGGAAAAGGTAACTTTTGTCTGCAAGTAGTGTTCATTTTTATATAATCTCACCCTGACCCAGCTCATAGTCAATGCAAATGTCAGAATACATAAGAAATTGTATTAGAACATTTGTTTCCTACTGGAAAGAAGAATAGCTCTGTTGTCTCCCAAGAAAAACTGGAAATGTGAAACTTTTAGTCCTATTTAGCACATGACATTTTCTCATACTGTTGCTTTCAGGGAAACAAAGTTGTGACGTTTAATGCAATAGCCAAACTGCGTTAATTTGAAATTTATTTTACATCCTTTGGACTTAATAGCTATCTTTCAGCATTCATGATCCCAGATTGGAAAGTTCTAACAGGCATCTGGGGACAATCTCAGCCCTTTGTGCGTGTCTGTGCATTAGGGGTCACAAGGCATGTCCAATACATTAAGACCATGACGGTTACAGCCCAGCTATGTAGGCTTGACTTCAGTTCAAGCTACAACAGCAGCAGCTCTGGAAGTCTGGAGTTTAATCATCGTTGTGTCAGCCAGGATGGCAGACGTCACCTTGCCAGGAGTGGAAATCATGTGCCCTTTTATTCTGTCGCTTATTTTTATCCTTCTTTCAGCATTGCAGTGTATGGCAGCTCAATACGTTTGCAGTGCAAATGCTGGTCTGTGGTAAGCAGACTGATGCAATCCAAACACATTTGACACCTTTTATCCTCCACAGTGTCAAGTCCCAATGAGATTTGTCATATGCAATGTAATTTATGAATTGTCCGTGTTATTTTACGTACCAAGAATCATTCATAAGAATCATACTATGCTGCAAGCTTAAATGGATTCCCCTAACACAGAATCAGGATCTAAAATAAGAGCTGGAAAAGTATGGCCTTCAGGTGGGGTTGAGATGATATAGCTCAACCAGGAATTGATTCTGATGATAGCAATGCCCCTTCAGGGTTAAAAAAAAAAAAAAAAAAAAAAAAAAAAAAAAAAAAAAAAA
>CM021774.1:16155045-16165539 GCA_011076525.1 Nettapus auritus
AAAAAAAAAAAAAAAAAAAAAAAAAAAAAAAAAAAAGACAAAAGAAACTATGCACATAGTAAAAGCTACTGTTCTTGCCACCTGATTCACAGTCATCCACACCAATGACTGCTACAGGAAACCATGACAG
This sequence comes from Nettapus auritus, assembly GCA_011076525.1. Classification (NCBI taxonomy): domain Eukaryota; kingdom Metazoa; phylum Chordata; class Aves; order Anseriformes; family Anatidae; genus Nettapus; species Nettapus auritus. Next base: position 16,155,176 of record CM021774.1, read on the forward strand.
CAAACTGTTTGGATCCCATGTCATTGAAGTCATTGTGGTAGTTTAAGAGAGGAAAGGGTGGAAGCTGAGAGGAATGCACCTAAAAGTTATTGAGGGTGTCAAAGAAACACACCAACTGTAACAATAAGAAGACAACTACTGAAAGAACCACAGCTCCTGTTTCCTCACCAGGAGGACATACCCATCACAGACAGCAACCCAACAAATATCAGAATGGCCCTATAATATTCAAGGCCTTGCCACATGCTCTTAGACGCCAGTAAGCATGCTTTCCCCCTTTCACTGGCAGTGTTAGTATATTGTTTGTTCACAGCCATAGAAGAAGTCAACACTAGAGGCAAGACCACAGCACATAGACTAATCCTACAGTAGTTAAGGACTTAAGGTCCATTAGAAGAGTATCAATGAAGCTCCTTGCATATTTCCTTGATCCTGTACCCAACTTCTCAAATGAAATTTTCTACATTATAAGCCCCAGGATTTCTGTTCAGCATAGGTGAATTTGATTCTGCTCCTTTCTTCATAAACAGGCACAACATCCAGCTAGTGTTTCCAACTATTGCTGTCAGAGACAAGATACTGGATAGGTGGTCTGACTGACACTAAAAGAGCTCTTCTTATACTATTAGAAATTCTGTAGAAAAGGAGTGGCCTTATTTCTGTTGTAAAGTTATTGTTTCAAGTTTTGAAAAATCATTCAAAAAAAGAAAACAGAAAAAAGAAAAAAAGAGAAAAGAAAAAGAAAAAAGAAAAAGGAAAAAATAGAAAAGAAAAAAGAGAAAAGAGAAAAGAAAAAAGAAAAAAAGAAAAAAAAGAGAAAAGAAAAAAAAAAAAAGAAAAGAGAAAAGAGAAAAGAAAAAAGATACTCCAGAATATTCATGGTGCCAAACAAATAAAATGATCTTTTATTTTTCCTTTCTCACTCTCTCTCCAGTGAAAAGTAGAATGTGCTTTAGCTCTGCATTGTACACTGAGTGTAAGCACTATATAAGAGCTTTCTGGATTTGAAAATGAATGTTCTTAATAATGAAAATAACAGTAACTCAAATGCAGTGTTGTTCAATAGTGCTTTCTAGTTCTGAAAGTATAAGGCCATGCCTTCCCATGTAAGCACAAATGAGTGGCTGATTGTACATATAGAGCTGCCAAACCCACATTATCCCAGAAGCATCATATGAACAAACTCATTTGAGAGTTATATTCTGAATTTAAATTTATACATTTGTAATGTGTGATGTTAATGTGTGTGTGCCTAGTCCAGAAAAGCTCATACATAATGCCCAGTTTAGAAAAGAAAATATAAAATGTGACCTTGAGTACACTGAAATATCTCATTTTTAATGTTATGGATGTTTCTAGTTAAAGAAAGAAAGAAAAAAAGAAGAAGGAAAAAAAATAATAAAGACTACAGAGTGTGCTATCAGGCAGCATTACCTAAAGGCTGAAATTATTAAACCAACAAAGGAATGGGTAGTTAAAGCAAAGGTCGGAATAATGTATTTAATGTAATTAATCTCCCTGTGTCTTGATACAGCCAGGGCAGGGGCCCTAAATCAATGTTATGTTTGAGGTGTGATGTAACACAAAGGTACAAAAAGTTAAGGATGGAATGTCAGCCCTAACTTTAAACATCCTTTTATTTGCTAGACTGTAAAACATAGCAGTAACCTTACTTAAACATTGTATTTGGTGTGTTACACAACACCGCGGTGTGTAAAAGGAGTTAACTGAACCACATTTGATCAGCCATACAAACAAAGACGACTTTCTTGCCATCTTAGAAAGGGCTTTTCGACACAGCTTTTTTAAATACCAGTAGCAAGGATTCAAGATTGGTCTACCTGTATTAATTAATTCCCAGCTCCCAGACCCCTCCACTGCCAGCCAGATTAGATTTCGGCTAAGCGGCCAACTTCTCTGGGCTTTCCCCAGATGCAGCTCTAAAACCTTCTGAATTTCTTAGCCTGTGGAAACTGCTTGCAGTAATGTTTAATAAAGTTCCATTTTAACACAAGCTAGAAAGAAGAAAAGGACAGGTCCCAGAAGCCCTTTTCACAGCATCATTTGCATATTGGGTTAGACTACTTAATAGTCTCATTAGCACCATCTGTTGGGAACCTGCTAATAATGCATCCTGAAAGGTAAATCGTGATGTGAGAAATCACAAGGATGGGCCTGTAACCTGGGCAAAGCTTTCAGACTTGTTAGGATTTTCAGAGGGAACTGCACTGATGGTTCTGTGGCCTTTGAGTTCCTTCTCTGGTTGCAACCAAAAAAACCTGAGAGCACTTTGCCAGTTCTGCCCTCACCAGAGGCCACGGGACTTAGATTCACCAAATTTATGGCAAGTAGAAGACTATCCAGTTCCTTGCAAGGGTTGCCTGTCACTTCATGGAAGGGTGTCCTGGATTTCAGAAGAATACTCCTAGACTAGGAATGTGTTAAATGAGGCCACCCAAGCCTGATGACATGCAGCAGCCTTTGAAACCTGGCTCGAGGCCGTAGATGTAGGGTTCTCTTCCGGAGCTGTTAACTCTCACACACATTGTGCAGGTGTCGCTGCAAGGCTCAGCAAACCGGAGCACTGTTGGAGCTGAGGATTTTTCAGTGAGTAAGTCCAAAGCGCCTCTTACAATAACAGCCAAGTATATATGCTGGGAGACCTCTGAAAAGGTTGTAATTGCCAAATTATTATTGAAGTCCTAATCAAATGTCACTGCTTGGTTTGTTTTTACAGTTGGCCAACCTTGGAGTCGAGATTGAAATACCAAAGGCAAGGCTGGCTCCTCAGCCCAATGTCAGCTGGACTTTACCCACTGGCAGCAGCGGGATCAGCGAGGGCCCTCAGCCCGGCATGCTCACACTTCTAGCGTGGAGCTAGTGGAGCTCAGCAGGGTGGTTTCACTCTCATCAAGTCCAATACCATATCCCTAGGTATCCTTAGGTATCAAGTTACATGGGACAATCAGTGAAAATATCTCACATTCATTCTCTTAATACAGGTGGTTATAATATTAAATGGAAATTAATACAAATTAATATGAACCAGATGAATTCCTTCATTTCATTCTGGATTCTTTCCTTTCTAGCAAGCCCTGTTCTCTCCCCTCAGACCTCCTGGATTCCTATTATTTTTAGATATTGTGCTAGTAGGTAAATTTGGAATCCAAACCTACCCTGGGAGTATTGATTTTTCTGGATGAGTTTCATTTTCCACTAAAAAATGTACCAGCCCCATTTCTGCTTGCACAACCTAAGGTGTGTCAAGAGTGGAAGCCTGAAGTTCTGCTTCAAGTACTGGATTTAAATGACAAGTATTATTGCCTAATAAAAAAAAAAAAAAGTTTTTTTATTTTTTTATTTTTTTATTTTTTATTTGGCAAATGTTTAGTGGTTTCTAAATTAATCTGAGCATGATGTTCAATTCCAGGGCCCATTGTTGACTTCTTTCCCAGCCTCTTTTTCTGGAATTCTCCTTTTTAGGCGAGAACAGCTGTGCTCTTATATCTCTGCAATGTGGCCATGTTACAAAGGTGAATACTTTTGCATTTGTTCCATCACTTTCTGTTTAATTCAAAACTAATTGCTGATACATTTTTGTAGGGCTTCTGGGGTTTAGGAATGATGGGATGAGGTTAGTCCGGTAGTTCTGTTTTGTTTGTAAAAGAATGTCGAATGGGTTTGTTTAAAAAGTTATTTCAATTACTCACAGAAGGTTCAGTACAGGCTATTTAAGGCCTCCATCCTTTAATAGGATTCATTTGCATTATGGCAGAGACTAGCGGATATAATCAAGACTGATGCTCCTCTCTTTGCATCCCTGTGCAAAAACATAAAAAGATGTCCCCTCCATACTGTTTTTTTTTGTTTGTTTGTTTGTTTGTTTGTTTGTTTTCAGACTAAATATATGACAGAGGTAGAGGAAACTGAGACACAGAGGGGCAAAATGGCTGGCACAGCAAGTTACAGGGAGATGTACTGCTTTCTGGTTTTCTGGTTTATAATATCTGATGCATTAACCTGTATTGCAGAAAAAATAAAAATAAAAATAAAAATGAAATTGCACTGTGATGTCTCCATGTATACTGCTTAGGAGGAGAAAACAAGAATCCTTTTCATGTCCTGCAACTAATTTGGCCCTTTTTGCTGAAAGTTATCCAAAGAGAAGCAAAAGAAAAGATTCACATTTTATCATTAAAGTTGTATGGCCAACGTTTATATTCAAAGAAACATGAAGAAAAGCAGACTTTCATGTAGAATATTTGCATATGTGAATACATGCCCTTTGACTGAGTGGAAAAACTGAAAATGCAGGACGAGTTTTAATCCAGGTTGAAAAAACAGGAAAATGTTATTCAGAAAAATCTGAATCATTGATCAGAAGTATTTTGGGAAGGGAAAGGTAAAAGGCGAATAGATGGAAAGGGATTATTTAGCCTTTTTCAACTTTTCTCTCTCTCTTTTCTACCCATATATATATATATATATATATACTTTTTTTTTTTTTTTTTTTCATAAGTACAGGGAGGTTATTCAAAATTGACAGATGCTCAATATTTCAAATGTGATATACAAAATGACATTATTTAATGGTTTTTATATTGCCCTTTCCCATTTTTCTCAGGCAAAACCATTCAGGAATTTTGCTCTGAACTTGCCTTCAGCATTAGTGTCCCCGTACCTTAGTTGTGCAGACGTTAGCCACTGAAAAGCAATTGCCTCACCTGACAGATATTGGCAAATTCCAACCCTGTTTCTAAGAAAGAGGAAGGGTTTAAAATATATATATATTTTTGATTCTTCTTTTCTCTTCAGTAAATTAAACTTTTTTTTTTTTTTTTTTTTTTTTTTTTTCCCTTACTTTTGGTGTTCTTTACTGCTTAATAATATATTTATAAGAGCTCCCCTACCTGTCTCTTTCTGGAATTATAAAACACATGCACCCACCTGCAGTCTACAATACTAGTATTTACAAGCTTATATAGGGATTACAATATTTTTCCTGCAAGTTTGTTCTGTGTTTTTCATTTCCAGCTGCTAATGGCTGATAGAATTTAGAAGATCTAGAGGTGAAGGTGTGACTTAACCACATACTATAAAACTCTGAAAGTCCCCACTGTACTTTAATGTAAAGGAAATTCACTTTTCCCCAGGCTGTATAGTTTATTATATCTGCATATGCTCTAGAGCTCTAGTGACTGTTTAGGTGACACAACAGAGTTAATGACACTGTTAGATGCTGCTGAAATCAAATATTACGTGTTATCCATCAATGTAATATACCGTTGCTGCAAAACTTCGATGTCTTAAAAAGATTTGGTTTCTGACCTGTTCTTTTTCTTACTTTTGGAGCTGTGACCATTCAAACAAGTTACTTGAGATGAAATGAGCCAAGAAAAAGTATTTGACTGAATGTAAAGTTAGTGGATAGTAAAAAATAGGAAGACCTTTCTCCAGAAATGAAAGTTGATAGGATGGATTTCCCCACAGGAAGTTGTAAACTTTTGTTCAGTGTTAAAATGGACAATACATTAGCAGAATATGACATAGGGAATTTCTCTTCCTTTCAAAATTGAACAAACTAGTAATCTTATTTCATGTTTCTAGCATACTTATATTGATAAACTTCAGGAAAGAAATTTCACTGAGGTTTTCATTGAAATTTCAAAACACTGTAACTAGCCCCCCAAAAGTTCTAATGATAGAAGTTGCAAGAAGAACCACTTAAGTAATCTGCATTTGTCCTGCGTGACCTAGCAGTCATCACTTTCCCTGTGATATTTGTTTGACAAGAACCTGGGATATGGTCTTTCACATCACAGCTCTGAACAGTAGCTCTGACCACTGCTCCTGTCTGGGTGTCCATCCATGAGAGACTTCAGCAATCTCCATTCTATTCTGACACAGAATCAGAATTATTTTTTTTTCAGTCTCAAAGATAATTTTCCTAAAAGGAAGATTGTCTCCGTTACTGCTCTATTTGGGAAATATTATCCTGAATAAAATGAGTTGAAGTTAGCCCAGTACTATGAAAGAAAGCCATCCTGAATTGTATAATTTAAGGGCACAAAATTTTTAGGAGAACCTTCACTAGACATTTAGGCAAAACATTTAAATACTTCAACTTAAGCATATTCTTCATATTCCTAGAATTAATACATCCCTTGAACATCAGAGAGACGTCATTAAAAAACTTTCTCATTAAAAAAATCCTCCTAATTTCCATTACAGATTTCAGTGTATATGTGTGTATGTGACTACTTCCATACAGATAGTTAAGTATAAGGACAAATGCTAGTTGATAAAACAGCTGCTCCAAGATGGAATTAATTAATCTCTTGTGCTGCATTACAATAATTTATTAATTAAACAACAACAACATACAAGACTATTCTCTCATTCCACAGGTGTACATCCAGGAGAAGTCAGATGATTTCCAAGAGGGCAGTGTATCCCATTCTCTCAGTATTTTATATTCTCTAGTTTCACTGGTCATTCATAATTTGTGTTAGAGCAGGTCATTACCAACTCCTATCGTTTTTATATTTTGACGTGTTCCACATGATCTATGGTATATTTTCTGATTATGTCACAATAATTTCTGGTTTACTGGGTCATATTTTTCCTGCCATTTTAGGATGATCATCTTTCCATGTTTATTTGTAATAGATTTTCCTGATTTCTTGATGATATTTTCAACTTTTATCTGTCATGTTCAGGGGTAGGATGCAGTAGACTCAGCAGATATTGCAGATATTTTCCTTCGTGTAGATATAGTATATCACTTCTATACGGTTTTGTTCATCTGACTGTCCAACAGATTTTTGACCTTTTAAATGAAGTCAGATTTTGTTTAGTTCATTGTCATATGCTCTGAATCATGATTTTTTTTTTTTCCCCCCAATCCACAAACTTCTATAGAATCCATAGCACTGAGCTTTTCATCATATTTTTTCCTGTACTCTCTACTCTTTTATATTGAACTGTATTAAAAGTTGGATTGGATCTGTATTAAGTTTTTCTTTGGCTATGCTTTTGTACATCAAATTCAATGTATTGCACCTTTTTCATCCACTTAAAAAGTCCAGTGCTTGCCGATAGCCTCAGGTCTATAAAAATGGAATGTCCTTTCTGATAAGGTTAATTAACAGCTCTGCTTGAGTGGCTTAATTGAGTATAAATTTCCTATTATTCTTTCACAGCTCCAAAAGATTCAATTTCTTTTTCTCCCTCTCTCTCTTTTTTTTTTTTTTTTTTTTTTCCCTGGGGGGAGTGTGTTATCTTACAAAATTGTTTGGAGTGTGTTATCTTTCCAAATTGTTTGGAATCTAGTTTAAGGACTAGGGCCACAGACCAAGCTCTCTCTAGCAAGAGTGCCACAGGAAGAGAGTGGTTTCCCAGTGACTGGTAACTTCAAGTGTCAGTTTGATTCCATCACGTCTCTTGACACTCAACTGTTTTGCTTCCAATGTTATTGCTTTCTCTCTCTGGGGGAAGAAATATCTGTCCCCAGAATTTGTAACCAAGTTGCATAAAACAAAGTTGTTAAGAGTGTGGTCCCAAATTCACTGAAAATGTTAGCTACCTTTCCAGTCACATAAAAGTATTCATATTTTCCTTCCTTACTTCCCTTTTCCATCTTTTCAACTGTTTCTTCTAAGGAATAATGAAAACAAAAATAATAATAAAAGTAAATGGGTGATAGGAATGTTTTGTACCTCTCTTCCTTTCTAAAACCAAGATTAAAGGTTGCAGAAGTTGAAGGAAAGATTTTTCAGGGGCTCAGTCTATAATTCTTCATGTTCAAAGACTAAAACCTGGTCACAGGCTGAGACAAAACAAATCCTGGGAATGACTGCCACCTCACAGATTCACCTGAGACATGAGGATCCCACTGCCTCTATGCAGCAAAAAGACAAAAAACTGTATTCATGAATACAGCTTTGGAATAGCCCTCAAAATACTGTCTTCATATAGCCAAGAATTTTCAGCCCATCTATTTGATTGTAGCTATCTCAACTTCCACTGATCTCTTTGAGCTTAGTTGATTTTAGCAGGGTTACAAAGAAGTAAATGGCCAATCAAAGAATTAACATTCAGGTTAACAATTTTCATTCTGTGCCATTCTTATTCTATATCCTTTTCCGCATGATGTGCACAAGAAAGTTGCAGTCTAAAGCAGGATGAGACACAGTCACTTCCCTCAAGCTGTTTTCCCCGTGCATGTACTAGACTAAAGAAAAATGCACCTAACTGGTATAGAAGCAGGATTTTTCTTCAGGGTTTCTTGGTGCAAGTATCAGGTACAAGAATGAAGTTGAAATGGTTTTCACACATCACCAGACTCAGAGATGAAAGCATACGTACCCTTATCAATATGCACAGTTTGGGCGTATTTTATTTTTCATGATGTGGCAGTGTAAACAAAAAGCCCACAAACATGCACCAGTAATGTCAACTGGAACATTTGTATTCACTGATTTTCATAACCGACTTGCTTTCAGGAGGCATTTGTATTAATATTTGTTTGATGTTTAGCAAATCTCCCTCTCTGTTCTTCTGATGAAATATTAAATCTGGGTTCTTTTGAAGACATTTTAGCTGCAGTCTAGTATCTGGTATTCTTTGCAAGCATTAAAGTCCAAAGCACAATATATAGCAACCCCATTTCTAGTCTTGCTCTAGGAAAAAGGGTAGCAAAGCTCCCTTTCACTCAGTAGCAATAGGACCAGGTTCTTACATGAAAATACAGCATATACCTTCTTCTGTTTCTCAGAGTTTTTCTTAAAAGATGTGAGTTATCTTTGGAAATTCACGGATGCATTTTAACTCACAGAGAAATAGTTCCACAGCAAGCATGAGAATTACGTGACTGGGTAATGTATATAATCCAAAGAACTGTACTGAAATTATCAGCTGATCCTGGAGATAAAACAATTTATGCCAGGAACAGATCTAATAAAGTTTAATTTAATTCAGCTGCATTATATCAGGTCACACAAGTGGTAAGCCAAATTCTGTGGAAAGAATCAACATATAAAGTCTGAATGAGTTAGTCACCTCTGCTAACTGTTGGGGCTATGGGACAAGGAAAAAAGACACTGAGAAAAAAGTGAGTTGGTCACAAGTCTGCACAGAAAATATGGCATCAATCCTGAGGTGGGGTAAAATTCATTGAGCAGCGGTACTAAAATCATCCTACAATCAGCTCAGAAATGATAGTCATGACCTTGGGCACACAATTTCAGCCAAGGAGTAACTGGATTTAGATCATTCCTCTGACCCAAACTTTCCAAATTAGTAACCATGGGATTGAGTTTATTTCCTTGATGTTTTACAATACAGAGAATTTGCACTTCAATTTCTGAACAAATCTATAGTCAAAATAGACCCCAATCTTTAGCTTATTATAGAAACAGAGTTGTGTAATCCAAAAAGAGAAAATAAAGTTGAAAAGAAAGACCAGAAAGACTGGCCTGCAAACACTAACATTTTCCACTTCTAAGCAGCAGTTAGCTATCCTGGTGGCCTGGCTTCGGCTAAATCAAACATTAAGCTACCCTTGTTAGTTTACTGATTGAAGACTTGTTTCCTTAGCATCTTTCTCCCTCTCCCTCTCTCTCTCTTTTTTTTTTTTTTTTTTTTTTTTTTTAATTGTTGTTACTCTGCTTTGCCTGAAAGCTGCAGCATCTCACTGTTTATTATTCCCACTTCAGTCAAATCCTGTCCAAAATTAACACGTTGCATTCTGCAGCTGCTTTCCAGATCCAGTTATGCCAAAATGCAAGGAAATGTAAAACAAACACATGGAAGCTCTTTCAATTAACACAGAATTTGATCCTGCAAAAGAAATTAAGCAGATAGGCAGTTTTACACTGATGAGTAAGCCTAACCGAACATTTATGAAGTTAATCATCTGTTTAAAGTGAGTGCAGGATCAGGTCCTAGGCGAAAATGAAAAAGCTGCAGTAACAAGTGTATTTATGTTCGGTATTCCTTCTGGACTTTTATTAAGATCAAAGAGCTCTCTGAAAAACAGAAAAGCAAATAGGTTGCAGATGAATGAACAAAAAAGTTTCTAAGCAATTACTGATTTAAAACACCATTTTTCTTTAAAACTGCTAGCTTCATTGCTGGTACAAACAAATAGCTGCATAAAACCTAACTCTCCCTCCTAATTCCTCAAAATTCATAATAAAAATGAATCAGTAATTGAAAGTCAATGGGAGTTAGGCACCTTTTGTGCCTTTGAAAATCTCCCCCAAAGCCTTTTCATCTATGCCTTGCTGTTCTCTGCCTGTTTTTTTTTATGAGGGTTTATTAAGAAGTAGCCATTTGAGACTCCAAACACAAAGGAAAAAAAA
>CM021774.1:16180916-16190121 GCA_011076525.1 Nettapus auritus
TATTCCTAATCTGTAGGGACAACTGTCCTCATGGTGGGATGTAGTTTTTTTTTTTTTTTTTTTTTTTTTTTCCTCCTCTTTTTTTTTTTTTTTTTTTTTTTTTTTTTTTAGCCAAAGGATGTCATAGGTGAACGCATTTCTGATGTGCACAGTGTAAAAACACACACAGCAGAAAGGCCTGAAAATTGTTAACCCCTTCTTTTTTGAGCTGCCTATACTCTTTTACTTTCTTGCTCTTTTTCACTCAGCTTGCAAGAATCTACTCCTCTGTCCTATTGCTATTTACCTTAATAATGCTCAGTAAATCTATTATTTTCCAGCCTTGGAAATCTTTGGCTTTTATTTTCTCTTATAATCCTATTGCTGACATTCAGCGACAGCACAAGAATATTAAGGTGCTGGAAGAGAGTTACTTTCCTTATCATTCACACGTCTTCCAGATTTGCAAGGTGGGAGAATGTGAGTTCTGTGCCTAAACAAGATTCAGGAGACAGAACTGAAGATCTCCTTCCCACTGCAATAAAGACTGGAAATCAGAGATATGTCATCTCTCCTATTTGTGCCTCAAGTCCCTTATAAACCACAGGGAATCACCCTGTTAAGCACCTGGTACTAACATGGCAATGTTATGTCATAGACAAAATAAAGAAATAAATAAAATCACAGTGCTCATTTCTGATTAGGAAAACAGAAACTTCGTTTTACACACTGGGGACTAAAACTGTGAGAAAAGCAGTGGTTTCCCTACAGTCATATAGGAAATCTGTGGAAGTGCAAGGCCCTGAGATCAGCTCTGCCCGATGTCCTGCTTACATTTTCTACCCTGGTTGATTTTTCATTACTGCAGTAGTTACCTACTAATCTAATGACAGTTACTCTGCTCACCAGGGGCGTGTAAAGACCAATTCATTCCAGATTGGAAAGTTCTTTGAGAAACCCTGAATGGAAGGTGCTATAGAAGTGCAATGTGTTATTAATAATCTCTCCTATCTGCATAAATCTCCATTGAATCCTCCCGGTATCATTAAAAGTAAAATAATCCCTCAGCACAGCTGAAGATCTCAAACCTTCTTTCCCCCTTTGTAGGTGTCTGGCTGGTTGCTAAATGGAAAAAAAAGGCCACACAAAACGTTGACATCTTTTTGTGATCCTCGCGGAGCTACGTGGAGCTAATGAGTTTGTTTTCACTTTTGTAGATGAAATTTCCAGGGGTGGAGGGAATCCGGGGTGGTGCTGGGAAACCGCGGCGCAGCTCCCCGGGAACTTGGCTGAGACCACCAAACTTGTTTCATGTGTGGCCTCCCCTTTTGCCTCATTGGACCAGAATTATTTAATGAGCCTTCTGAGAAACGAAGCTCTGGTCCCTTAAGCTGGAAAAGGATGGTGCGGCGCTCGGCTAGCAGACCACACAGTTTTCAGGCTCTCCTCTTTGCAAGAGGCTGCAAGCACTCCTTTCGTTTCAGCAGCTGATGGTGAAAGTGGGGAGAAAGAGAACAATAACAAGACAAAATTGCTTTCCACAGCTGAGAAAATCACCCTCCCTTTATTATTTTTCCCCCCCTTTAAGAAAGAAATAAATAAAAGGGAAAGAACCCAAATGGGATCTCTCCCTCTTCAAACATACAAATGATCTTATGTTAGCAGTTGGGATTAAACATCTGTCTGGTGGTTATGTGATCATAACAGATGCTGTGTGCAAACGTTTCCTGCTAGCTTTGTTTTGGTTAATATTGTTTGTGTAGCACATTGGGTTGCATTCAGCTGAAGGGATATAGAGTGTGTTTTGTTCCCCCTCCCCCCCCCCCCCCCCCCCACACACACACTTCTGCTCAACTTCAAGCAGCTCCATCATTTTTTTTTTTTTTAAATTGGAGGTGGGGGTGGAGGGGAAGAGGGTCATTGACTGATGTCATGTGGAAAGTGATGTCATACAGTACTGATGAAATGGCAATCCACCCGGGTTTTCAAACGCTTTGATGTTGTGTTAGGCCTTTTTCCTCTCTGTTAGGTTGCCCTTGGGTCCACTTGGCCATGCAGCTGGAAATAAATATAGGGATATCGTAATGAGTTTCATTGTGCAACTGGAGGGCCATGGAGCTCAACTCCTCGGGATTTCCATTGTTCTTTATGAGAAGCTGTGTTTCCAAAAGAGACCAGATGGATGCTGACACCGCACTCTTTGAAGGCATTATGGATTTTGTTTTTCAGGTGTTTTTTTTTTTTTTTTTTTTCTTTTACTCCTTCTATAGATAGGTAAACTGAGGCACAGAGTGGTATCTTAAGCTGTCCTGGTCAGTGAGAACCTCTGCAGCAGGACAAGGAGCTCCAGGGTTGTCAACCCTCCTCCTTAATCTATTCTCTGCTAAGCCTTATAGACAAGATGGAGACTTGCCCACTTGCTCCCACCTGGTTGAGGTGGGAACCAAATTTACACTCCAACCCTGCATTTGCACTGTTTAAACTCATAACCCTGCTACAGAGGCATTCAACAGGACAGCCCTATCTTCACTGGTCTGAGCCTCAGATGTGGCTTAATACGAAGTCCCTCCAAATGGCCAAATGGCCGAATGGCCAAATGGCCAAATGTCACCCACAGCACCTGCAGCACTCACAAGCTGACAGTCCACTGCAGCCAAACTGAAAAAAAAATAAATAATAATAATAGTAATAAAAAACACCTTTGAGAGGTCTGTGTGCTTCAACCAATAAATAAATAAATGAATAAAATTAAAAAATCACTGTTAATTTCTGTAACTAAGACTATATGTCCTTTTTTTTTTCCCCCTACCTTTGTTACCTTGTGAAGCCCTGCTGAAGCAGACACAGCAGAAGAGTTCACTAAGGACAGGGGCTGAGGAAACCCTTGCTGGAGTGCAAGGACAGAAGACACACTTTGTGAGGACTACATAAACTTTCAAGTCAATGGGCATGTAAATGATGGCAGGCAAGACAGATGAGTGAATATTCAAAGCTGTCCTGCTCAGCCTGAGTACTGACACCTACTCTGTGAGCTCTGTCCTTTTACTAATTATTTCATTTTATCTTCTCTCCATTTGTCCATTTGTAGCTGTTAGTATTAACATTTACCAACCACTTCTAGCCAAAAAAAGATTAAAATGATTCATGTTAAATAGCTTCTGGGCAGCCTTTTGCAATACTGAGGGACTTGGGGTCTTTTCACTATAATTACTTTGAAATGTGACTTCCTTTTCCTGGAAAAGAGGGCTGGTCCAGTGAATGATATACCCAGCTGGAAACTGTAAAAGTTTTGTTCAGTGACTGTTTCAACCACAAACATTCTGTATAAAATCAGGAAATTTATTTTAACTCCCTCGTGCCTCAGTTTCTCCAATTCTATTTTTTTTTTTTTTTAATAAATACTTTTGATGAATCAACATTTCTCAGTGGAAATAGTTCATTTAAACTTTCTTCTCCCACCTCTTTCCAGTACTTATACAATGCTTCTCTATTTCGTGAGGTTTTTAGGAGAAGTCATTCAATTAATCACAATGAGTCTCTCAAATATCAGGGTGATGAGGGTCACATGAGGGTAGATAGCTCTTTTTCAATTAAACTGTTGCCTTCCTAAAAATAGTAGATCCAAATTTTTTCATGAGGAAGGCAGTAGCCTCCCAGGGACTAAGTTTAAGAATGCAAAGCCTTTTGGAAAAGAAAAGACAAAGAGTCCCATAGCCACCTTTTGGTGCAGAAGAGGAGGATAAAATGTATGAAAGCTACATTTATGAGCTTCATCTTATCTTACATGTGATGGGAGTCAGTTGGAAATTAAAATCCACCCTACTGACTGTGACCACACACGTAGTCCATTGGAAAGGCAAAGTATGTTTGTACAATTGTGATTCCTTCTCCAAAACAGCCACAGCCCCTGCCTGATGGGGTAGCCAAGGGCAGGAACATCTACAGAATCTCCTTCTGGCCGATGGGGAAGGAGATGGTGGCTCACGGGGATTCCTCACAGAGCTGATGTTTCCTCCCTACCTCCAACATTGCAACCTTAATACTGGTCTGAGAGGAGCATGGAAACAGGGTTGTGTTTGTTATGTGCAGGGATGGCTGCTTAGGGGGATGGAGGAAACACTTTGGCCGCATGACTTGGGGGAAATCATCCCTCCAGGGGTTGTCACCATAGATCAGTGACAAAGAAGTGAACCTCTACATCCAGAGCAGTGCCTTAGCCAGTGTTAAATCTACTGGGAAATGACTTTAGTTAAGTCACCTGCAACAACAAACTGGCCAGGATATCCTTGCAACTGGCCATTTGTCATGCCACCAAGTATATAAAATTATTCCACATGTTGGCATCCTCTAATTCAATAATCTAGTAATATAAATTTAGATAATAGACATTAATACCGTGTTTCAAAATACAGCCACAACATTTGTTTCTTTCTCTCAGGATAGAAAAAAAAATAGAAGCACACATTGTGAGGGCTCTCCTGATGAAATAATAAAACCCATTCTCATCTAGAAAAAAGAATCATTATAGGAGGATGGTAATTTACTTTATATGACCTTCAATTGATTATTCTGTGCCTGCTACACAAATATCACAGGAGCTATTGATCGTAAAACCTACCAAATAGATCTCTAATAGCTTTTACTGAGGAAAAATAATTATGCTAGCTCTGTGGTCAAACACACATAAACCAATGTGGAGGTATTAATGTATAGTATTATTACCCATCTGTCTGAGAAGTATAGGGAAGACACTTCGCAGTAACACACTATGTCTAAGCACCATGAAGGCTCAATATCTGGCTAACAATTACAGCCAGTTATGCTGAAAAATTGATTACTGTAAGTAAAAGCTAAGACTGGAAAGCAGAAGCTGGGGCTTGCTTAATAAAAGTAAAATAATAATAACCATCATCCTAATTGTGGAGGAGTTCTGCCGTCTTATATACTTGGAGTGGAAAAATGAATTTTCCTTTGAAGCCTGAGGCAGGGCATCATTTCAGAAGCAAAGATGTCCACCTGTGTGGGGCTGGAGATGGGTGATCAATGTCTGTAAAAAAACAGGTTGTCTCAGGAAAAATAAATAAATAAAAGGACCATCTATCTCAAAGGCAAAGGGTCAGAAACCTTGCCCCTTCCCTAAAATCCCATATACTGACTGTATCTTTGCAAAGGTTTGGGTGTCTGGAGGAGGGAATGCTGTGATGGATACAGATTGCCACAAGGTTTGTTGCTGCTGTTACTTCCAAACGAGACAATCCCCATGTGGGGATCTGGTGGTGGTTTTGTAGTGTCAGAAGGATCAAAACCTAAACACTGTCTCTATACCATGCTGAAAACTTAAGATTTTATCTCTTTCTTTTAATATATGTATTGATTTTAAGGCTTGTCAATTAAAAAATAAGCTTGATTTTATATAAATCTTATTAAAGTGCAAGTAAAGTTACTGCAACTCAAAGGAATTAGGATGAAAATTATTTTTTCAAGTCTGGTTCCCTTGTGTTTTGTATAGCTCGTTCTACTGTTTCTTTTAAAGCAACTTTATTCATCACTTTCCCTGACTTCTATGGGTCTCATTTCACATCACAGGGAAATAAAAATTATAAAACAAAACTTTTCTCTTAATAGGATAATGAAAATGTAAATTTTTGAATAATGGTGGAGGTTTTGCAATTTGTTGCTTTATGTACAGTATTAACAGGTTAAATATTACTAGATTTCAAGCTAGAAATGTCCCTTAAAAATAAGTATTAAATAATATTCTAGTATTATAAGGTAATGCCTGAAAGACAGTTTATTATCAGAACACCAAATAAATTGATCAAATATTTATTTATCTGGGAAGTGAGTAATAATTAGTGGAAATGTAGCATTGAAAGCCCATTCCCCTATTTAATAAAGAAATGCACATGCAATCAAAAATGTAGAATGTAAGGATGCTATGCTCAAGGGATCCATACTAAAGAAGGGGAAAAATGCTAATTGAAAGAAGTGCTGAGAGAGAGACAGAGGAATGTTTTTCGTTCCCAATTTTGGTTTACAAGCAGACAGATTGCATAGTATCATCTTCCAAGCAAGGCTCTGAGAGGGAACCAGGGGAACCAGAGTTCACGCAGAGCTCATCCCGAGCCAGGAGTTACATCACGAAGGCAGAGCCAAGGCTCGCAAGGGCTCTCCCAGCCCTTCAGAAACAATATGGTTCAAATGTTAATTTCTCTTCCTTTTGGTTCGTACCAGTTTGTGCTGTTAACAAAGTAACACTCCAAAGCTGGAGTCACTACTATCTTTGTGAATGATTTATGATTTGCACTCTAGAGATAAGCAATTTCCATGCCAAAAAAGGGCACCTTTTTTTTTTTTTTTTTTTTTTTTTTTTTTATGCAGACTGTCATTGCTATAAGGAGTGACGATAATCATTAGCGAGACCTCTGCCACTTATTGGTACTGCTTTCCTCTTGAATTTGCATGGGTGCAGGAGGGCCAATGGGCCTAACTCTCTGGATTTACATCCATAATTATTTAGGTCCAGAATGCTCTTGTATCCCAGTCCTTCAGAGCACTGTCCAGACCTTCTTTGTCCTTGAAACCAGGACTGATTTAAAATCAATAGAATAGCTTAGGTAAGATGGCATTCACCAAAACAAGTAGGTTCTCTGCGCAGACACAAGTTTCATCATTTCATGAAGACGGGGAACTCTCTGAGCTTTTCCCCTTCTCCCTCTCCTCATCCTTTTTCAAATGTGTTTTTGTCAGGTTTTCTGTACACTGCCTAATTTGTGCCTAGGAGAACAGCCATGTCTTGGGTATGATTAGAGATAAGGAAGATATTCAGCTATCTTTCCTGGAAAGGAAGGTGCAGAACAATGTGGTTTATCTGTACACAAGACGTACTTTTCTTCTATCTCTGGGATGTTTTCTTGGTTTCAGAGTATTTTTGTCCCACAGAATACAATAGCAGTGGAACGAGAAATCTCAGTTACACCTCATGGTGTGTGTGTTCTTTCTCCCAAAGATGGAGAGTTTTGAAAACTATTAAGCTTTTCAGCAGATGAATAGTAAAGGTACATATTTCTGAGTTTTCAATGGGAAAATAATTACAAGTCAATTGGCAGCATATATCTCAATCTATTTTTTTCCTTCAAAATGCCATAAAGAATTGCAATATTCTTTATACCAAATAGACCTCTAGTAACATAATTAATTTTAAAAAATGAAGAAGTCATTTTCAATTTGCATATGCACAAAATGGCTCATTTTCCCTTGTATAAATTAAAAGCAACTGAGATTGTTAAGAAGTTTAATTCAGCTTCAAATTCAGCTATGTCCTGTCCTGGCACATCATAATCTGCAGAACATTTTAAGGCAAAACCACAGATGTTTCTAGTACAATGCAGCTGAAGGGCAAGGTCATCAGGAGCTGTTAACAGAAACTTTAAAAAATCTCATAAAAATTAAAAATGAATATCTGACAGGTGTAGAAGGAAAAGATAAGACTATCACCTCATATCCTCACCAACAAGTTCCACTTATGGAGAATTAATATTCTGGATATCATTAACAATTGACTTTTGCTTCTTTTATTGAGCTATTTTCAATGGTCCCTATAATTTAAGGGGAATGAAACAACTTTGGTAGCAAATTTACAGGCTTGACCCTGAGCTCAGTTGTGTCGATGGGTGTCTTTCCATTGCCTTTCTCACTGACTGCAAGTGTGTCTGTTACAGGGAAACACCATCAATGATGGTGTCCTGCCATATGTGTGCTAAATGGACAGAGAGACAGTAAAACTAAATGGTAGCTTTTAAATGAGACAGGAATTTAAATCCAGAGATGGAGGAAAATGGATAGTAAAAATAAGAAAATACAGCAAGGAATATCAGTAAGGAGGGAAATATAAAGTGGCAGCAAGAAAAGCAAGGGAACAGAAGGAAGAGTTTGATTTCTGTGTGAGTACTGCCTATGGTGTACTACACCTCTTGCTGTAGCTGCCACAGTTACCCCAATCTTCCAATTTTATCTGGTGTGTACAGTTAGCCAAGGCATTCCTAGGGAATTATTTTATCACCAAATCATCTCACTGCCTCTCTAGGGGTTTGGTGTACAAAAGGCAATGCAGGCACATGGACACTGAGGCAAATTCCATTCACAAGTGGAAAACAAACACAAAACCCCCTAGTTTTTCTACATCATGGGCTGAGTTTCAGCCTGTGCCCCACACTCCTATCCCACAACTGACAGAAAGAGGACCCACCACCTCCCCAAAACCACAAAAGCAATACCTGCCCACTCCTGACTTCAGTATGTTTAGCTGATTACAAGGACACCGTTAATGGTGTTATTCTTACTCAATAACGAGAGGGGAAAGGAAGAGGGCACACCGGTGCTGGGTCAGGGTGCAAGGCTTTCCTGCCGGTCCGCGTCCCACCTGCCCTGGCTGATTGGTTATGCTTGCTGTCGGAGCCGCGGTGCACGCGGCGGGAGGATTTGGGGATGATTAATTGCCCTGTCTTTCGAGCGGAGAGTTTGGAGCAGCGGGGTTCTCTGTGTATGTAAATACACGTGGGCTCAGCGCTGCGCTGGCACCGAATGAAATGAATAAAACGGCTTAACAAAAGGACTCGGCGCTGAATGTTTAGATGGTGAAGATTAGTTTCTATTATGTCCCAGTGGGAGGAAGAAATATGTCGTATGGGAAACTGGATAGGCTTCAAGTGGCACACAAGTGCTAGAGTCCGCATCCCTAGCACTGCTCAGCTTGTGCTGCTGTTGGAATCAGCCCACAGACCCCCAAAACCCAGGTGCTCACACCCATTATAAAATATAACTCTGCAGATCCCTGAGCTAAACTGTGTGGTCTGTACTGTGATCAGTGCACAGCATACAAAATAAAAACCCTTCGGAATTCAGTCGCACACTTAGATAGTCATTTTCTGCTTTTCTCACTTGTATCTGATTCAAATGTGTACATCTGCTGTTATATTGTATTGCGTTAAAATTATAATGCTTCATTTTGTGTAAAAATGTAAGTTCAAAACCCAAAAAACAAGGAAGCATCCTGTAAACTGCAAGCAACACAAAGAAAAAGTTTGATATTTTTAGTGAATATTGTGAAAGGAAACAATACATTTTTTTTTCCCCACAAAGATTAAGGTTTTCCCTGTGTTTTTTGTTTGTTTGTTTGTGTGTAGTGTGTTGCTTTTTTTTTTTTTTTTTTTTTTTTTTTTTTTTT
>CM021774.1:16191335-16252632 GCA_011076525.1 Nettapus auritus
TTTCTTTTCTTTTCTTTTCTTTTCTTTTCTTTTCTTTTCTTTTCTTTCTCAAACAGTCCTTCTCTCTAGTTTGAAAATTTGCATTGCTTTTCTAAACTACGATATAACATTTTAAAAATGAATTAATATTTTCTTGCACCTTTTTACAAGCACTCCAGCACCCAGTAAACAAAAGTAGCAGCCTGTGTCCCTTTTAGCAAAAGCCATATATCTGTTCAGACTTGTAATTTGCTCCGTTTATATCCTTTGCCCTTGAACTCTGGTTATTAACGCAATGTTTCTCCAAATGATGCCATATAACTCTGCTCCAAGCACATTCCTACTGACACCACACAAACAACAAAGCCAGCTGAAAAAAAAAAATGAGAAGGAAAAAAAAAAAAAAGGTGAATTGTGTGTGATGGAGGACATTACTCAGAATGATATAAGTTACAGAGTTGCTCATGTTAGCGGGGTGGAACATGGGTTAGAGACCTCACCTGCCTGTGACCACCTCTTCTCCAAAAAACTGCTAAATGGCTTTCAGCAGCCTGTCACCTGTATTCAGAGATAACCCTTCTATTCTGAGTAGAGATCTTGCTAAGGGTCTGCTCTGGTATTGGAGAGACAGGCTGGCATGCTGGCAAAAAGTCCTACCTCACTACCCTAGGACTATTGATCAGAACTTGCAACATGCTGCTGAAAACAGAAATGAACCAGAGGACTGAAAAATAAAATAGAAATGGGGGATCAACAGGTGGTTGTTGTAAAATGTTCTTCCAGGAAGAAATGAAATATCTGTGGCAATATTTGCTCTGTCATAACGTAGTGTAGAAATCTGAGGGGCAATTAGTGTTGTTCAAAACACTTAGGCTTAAGTGTTGTCAGACGGGGAAAAAAATGTTACTTACTCTGGAGCCTCTCTTTATCTTTGTGAAGAAGGATTCTGCTGAAATACAGATCTTTAGATGCATTGCATCTACTTTTCTACTTTCCTACTCTGTTTCATTAAATAATAAGATGCCGTGGCACCATCTAAATATTGACTGATTTTTATTAGACTTTCCATATCTGTTTGGCTAGCTGACAGTAAGGCTGTAGGCAGAGATCTGGGCTTACTTTGATGCCAAGGAGTTCTTTAAGAGCATGGACAAATCATTATCCTGTAATGTGATTCCATTCCTCTTCCTATTTTGTCTGATCTGTTTGGAATGTAAGGTCTTCTCAATAGCAGATGTAGTCCTACGTGTCTGCAGGACTTTGGCTAGGTCTGCAGGTCCTACTAGTGCAAAGAGATAAAGGGATTCCTAGACCTAGGTGGTGTGTGGGAAAAGTAAAAGATATAAACCACCATTGTGACACTTCAAATTACAAGAAGAGGCTTAAAAGGATCCAGTTTCTCATAGATTTTGAAAATGCAGGAAATCCTTCAAGGAAAGTCATGACTGCGAAAATCACAGCTTCTACTTTAGGATTGCTGTTCTGATAAATCTCAGGTAAGGTTTTAATGTGCTGGACGTTCAGTAAGAACACATGATTACTCACACACCATATTCCATTCCACTTGGCATATCTATAACTGCAGATTGTCTAGCACAGCTTCCATGAAATAGCCCTTTTCCATCTTAAACAGAACATTGTTCTGGGTTGCTTTTGTTGTCTGTTTGTCATTTTATTTTGTTTTGTTTTGTTCCAAATAAGAAATCACTGATCCCACTGCTAGAATACACTAACACTAAATTTCTCAGAATTTGCTGAGTTCTAGGAGGGTGTTGTGGTGGCAACAGAGAGAGATTGATCATTGAACCATGGGAAGCAACAAGAAAAGCAGAGCAAATGCCAGAAGAGAGGAAAATCTTCAAATGAAGTTGTATGAAGATTTATTTAGTTTTAAATACATTTGCTTTGATTGTATTTTCTCCCCTTCTGCTTCCAGGAAACAAGTTCACTGGCAGGAATGCTCATAGACCACTGTGGGTATTTTTATTTATTTATTTTATTTACCTTAAAGAAAACAGGAGAGAAGATTCCTGGAAAACTAATTCTGATGTTATAAATATTTGAATTGGGAGAGATACTTCTGAAGTTAAAGACCCATGATATGCCCAACTGGTACCTTTTCTCAGAATTAACCAAATCAATACTGAATTGATTTCTACTACTGCAAAATAATTACAAAATAATGTGAAATAATTACATTGCAACCCATTAGCACATGCAACTAATTGTTTATTGCAGTTGATTTCTGTGAAAGTTTGTAAATAACTTTGTAAAAATAATTGTTGCCAAAATAAAACTGTTATAATTGTAACAGCAGGAATGGCACTTTTCCCTGTCACTACTGTGCCTGACTTTTCTCACTCCTCTTCTACTCCAGAAGTTTCCCTTTCCCTTTTTTCTGATACCATTGGCTGACTCTGGGCCTTCACTTTTAGGAAAACACTAAAATTCAATTTTGCCTGTACTTCTGAGGAGCTGTGAGCCAGATCATGCTGTTTCTTTTTGCATTTGGATGAATTTACCTTTTTGAGCTCTCTGTGTGTGAGCGAAGAAAGTGGAAGCAGATAGCTCAGCAAAGTTATGGTCTAAAAAAGAAATCAGCAAATTTTAGTCCAAGCTGGTAAGTCTGACAAAAGCTTAGCACAGTATATTTCCATGTTAGCCAGGTCAATACAAGATGACAGACTGAAATACCATACGTGACTCGCAGAAGATATTTTTGGGCAAACTGTTATCCTTGGATGAAATTAAATTAAAAGATACCTTACACAGGGTCATCTCTCTCTCTCTCTCTCTCTCTCTCTCTCTATCTCTCTTTTTTTTTTTTTTTTTTTCTTTTCTTTTGGTTCTTTTTTAAACCAGATTTTTATCTCATTTTCAGAAGACTATCACTTTTATCCTGACTTGTCAAACAGCTATTACCATCAAGATGATGAGCTTGATATGCTGCAAGTACTGATTAAGGGGATAGTGCAATTGCTCTTGCTCTACCTTGAAGGAGTAATTTTCCTGTCTGTCTAGTAAGTGGAGGGAAAAAAAGCCAGACTTCTCCTTATCTGTGGAAGAAGGAGGTTGTCTCATCTTTGGGCTTTCATGAGCAGTCAAATCTGGTCAATACCTGGCTTCCAATAGGATGCAGATGTTCAAGCCTCAAATGCTGCAAGCAAAAGGTAGCAGATTGAAAAAGTGGCAGTCCTCAGCATCACTGAATTGCACCCAAAGAGTAATTTTAATAGCTTTGTGTGGCAGAAGAAGATAACTTTTGACCAGGAGGTAAAACTGCTTGTGGGTTCTAATGACCTGTGGAACTTTTTGCAAGATAAAGATTTGGAGGATGAACTTCAGACTAAGTTTAAATAGCCCACTGATCAAAATTCTCCCTGGTGATATCTGTAGGATACCACATTTCAGACCTGGAGCTGATTCACTGTGAAGTGGTTCTGTGTTCCATCACCCAGGTCCTGCGTTTAACCATGAAATGGCAACACATTTGTGATGGCAGAAATTATTCTTTTGAAGCATAAAAACTTGAGATCAGGAAAAACTCATGCAGGATTTGAATCACAAGGCATTGCATCTGTTAGTGCATTTGGATAGAACAATTTGCTTTCTTTAGGATGAATAAAGATCACCTTAATTCTGGCTTAAAACAAAAGTAAAATGGGAAATATGGGGTAAGTATTGGTCAAAGCAGATCTTGCATCTGGGCAAAGGTCCTGCAAAATAAATAATATTTATATACATGCATCATATACATGTATGTAAATATACACATATCTCTCTGCTTCTCTTTTTTTTTTTTCTTTATCTCTCTCCATGTATGTATGAATGCATACATATATTTATCTTTTGCAAATTTGACAATCTTATAAGTTTTTTGGATGTCTTACTGTCTGCTCTTTAGAAATATAGCTAGATCTAGAAAAACGCATTGAATTCCTAGCATAAAATGAAAGACAAAAGTGCCTCATTGCACCCAGGCTTTTTCATCTCAAGAAGAGGAGAGCTACTGACCGACTGCCACTTTTCCAGTTTGGTCAAAATATCCAGGAGGAACTTCTGCACTTAGAAAATCTGGATATGTGGAACTGCTTTTTGCAAGTCTTCCTCTTCCCAGCTCCTGTCCCTCTGGGCCACCAGAGACCTTGTGCTGGGGACTTCTTTTCTGGCTCCCCAGAAATGTGGCTGGTTGCTGCCAGCAGGCTGCAAGAAAGCAGGGTAGGGGAGGCTCATAACATTCCAGGTTGTGTGTGTGAGGCTGTGGAATGGGGAAAGAGGGTGAGGAAGAGTGAAAAACCTTCAGAGAGGGTTCATTTTGAATTCTTGTGTCAATTCACCAGCTAAGGGAGCATAACTTCTGCATAAGCCAACCCAGATTCACCTACAGATTCCTGTGAGTGCTGTCGCTGTGCTTTACCATCAATAAAATGAAGGCTTGGCCCATTTTGCCTGGCAGGAAAGAGTTCCAAACCAAAATCCCCAAAAAAGACAGAACCACTACCTATAAAATAAATTACCTGAAGAACAAGATTTTTTTTTTTTTTTTTTTTTTTAATTTAATTCTAAAGGATGCACTAAGAGCCCTCAATTGTGGAATATCCATCTCAAAGTGGTAAATAGATGCGTTAGACACAGAGTGACATATGGGCAGATAAATACAGCCATAACTGGTAGGCAAAGTAAGTGCATGCGGCATGTGTCAGTATTGTCTGGTAATTCAGAGCTGTCATAAAACTGTCCCACTTATGATGTTACAGCATTTTTAAGAAACATGAATTTGCAATTTAAACTCTGCTAAATGAAGGCAGGAAGTTACAGGTTACAGAGCTGCATGCAAACAGGGGAACCGAGAGTTTTTCACTAAAATCTATCTCAGCAGGTACAAACCACAAACTTGCCCTGAATACTTCAGTGTTACGAGGGACATTGGGTTGATCAGCCCGGAAAACAAATAAGACCATTTTCAGTCTAATAAATGTTTGGAAAATGTAATTTTGATTCAGATAGCATGGATTTCAACATAAATCAAATTCCTGTCTTTAAAACAGGGATAGTCACCATCCTGCAATAGTCCTGAGAAATTTTCTTTCCCTTTTCCTTATCTTTTCCTTATTTGAATAATGTGTACACTTAAAGATATGATCAAATTTTATTGTGGGTTTGGGTTTGTTGTTGTCAGGTGGCTTTTGTTGTTGTTGTTGTTGTTGTTTTTTTGTTTTATTTTTACGTCTACAGAAGTTTCTGCAGAGGAAAAATGTTTTAAAAATGT
The DNA here is from genome assembly GCA_011076525.1 of Nettapus auritus. Classification (NCBI taxonomy): domain Eukaryota; kingdom Metazoa; phylum Chordata; class Aves; order Anseriformes; family Anatidae; genus Nettapus; species Nettapus auritus. The sequence goes on from CM021774.1 coordinate 16,196,584, forward strand.
CTTTGGTTCCAGAGCCGCACTGCAGAGTAAGTCTGCTAGCTTTATCTCATATACTGTCTCCCCGGGAGTCTGAACTAAATGCATAATTTAAAGAGCCCTTAATCTGCAATGTCATTCCCATTTGGTCGGAGGCAGCTTTCACTTTATGATGTTAACTTTCTCAGCAAAGGGCAATGGCAGTTTTTCTGAGGATGCACTTAGAGGCAGCATCTCATGTAAACCGTTTATTCAAGATGTCCTGACATCCCAGTATAACACTGGGTGACAATGGATAACCTTCACCAAGTTCCCCCATGGGAGAGAGGTATTCATGGCACTGAAAGTGCTGTACAAAGCCAACAGTAATATATAAAGGGCTGAGGGTAGGGGTGGGAGATAGGAAGAGAAAAATGGCAAATGTACTTGAGCTACATTATATTTTATTCTACATATTTTGCATGACCCATCATGTCTTCTATAGGCAGCTTCTATTGCAGCCAGGTTATAGCCTTCATGAGGAGTCAGGTCCCTGTGATATTTGGCATGCACTGCTCAAGTCTTGGAGCCTGCTAGACCTGCTTGAGAAGAGCTGGATCAGTCCTGCAGCCTGCTGCTCTCTTTTATTAACATGCACGGTGTGTTGATTTCAGCCCTGAGTTCTTTTTGTAATTTAAGGGGTGCAAACCGACCTTTAAATGGGGAGGGCTGTTTCTTTTTTAATTAAATCTCCAGCCAAACAATTTGCCTTTCCCATCCTATTGAGTTTTTCATCTTTTTTTTTTTTTTTTTTTTTTTTTTTTTTTTTTTTTCCCCTTGTGCTCTAGCAAACCACAAGTGCCTTATTACAGTAACTATCACACTGTTCTGAGCTCTCCCACTCTGAAGGTTGCTTTTAAAGTGCAAACACACTTCCAAAGATACGTAACAAGCTAATACCCCAGGTTGTATTAAGGACTGTTTTGTTTTACTTTAGCTGCTTATAAGCAACAGGATGATAACCCAGAATAAGGGATATTGAAACATATTTTTCCCGACGTATGAGGAGATGCATTATGTGTGATAGATGTAATTGTAGGTTATCTTTGTGCATAACTCTGTTCTCTGGTCAACCCATTAATTCCTTTTCATCTGTTCTTGGTCTAATATGTCCATCACCATATACATCTTCATGAAAACAAGCTTAAGAAGCTGTTGTTCTCCCACCTTTCCTCATTAGCAACACCAATACAGCACATGTCTAGCAACTGGTAAAGGAGAGAAGGATCATTTCACTGTAGGCTCTGCCACTCAGCCTCCCAGCTGTGCTCAGCCCTGGGTTATATACCAGCTCATCAGGCAGCAGAACTAACCAAACTCCTTATGGCCAATTGGGTGGGATCTCCAGGATGATGAAAGCTCATATACAAATTTCTCACAGAGACCAGGCAGTAGTGAGCAAAAGGGAGGCTGAGAGGCACTTGATGCCTTGTGTATTTTCTGATGTCTAATAACGTGAGAGCTCAGGCTCAGACTTTTCTCATAATCATGATTCTTAGGGTCTCCATCCTTTACCCAACTGCCTAGCTCCATGCAACTTACAGGAACCTAATTGCTTGTGAACTGTAGGCTAAAAATAAACCTCACATCATACATACCAGTATCTGCATTACAATTCTTCTAATGTATGTAAAAGGAGAACAGCCAGTTTGTCTCAGGCAAGCCCCTGAGTCAAAACTGTTTCATTCCTAGCTCTGCCACTATTATGCTGAGGCAAGTTAGAAAAGTCCTTAAACATCTTTATATTTCTTGTTCTCACTACATTGTTTCCTAAATACATTTGGAATCCGAATTACATTTTTCTAGGAACTTCCTTGACAATGCACCTGCATGTTGTTCAGTCAAATATGGCCATTGATTATCAGAGCATCTAGGAAACAGGAGTAGGCAGAGGAGACGGTGAACATTTCTATTGAACATGTGTGTCACAAAAAAGGGATCACAAAACAGGGGATGTCATACATGCACCATCTATCCTCATGCTTTGTGAGCACCTACAGCAGGTGTTGGGGTCTTGAGAAAATCAACATACAAAGAATACCTGACTGGCTCTCAAAGGAGATAAACTTTTCACTCATACTTGGTTGGAAAAATATTTATATATTTTTTTCTTCTCCTTTTTGCCCTCTTCCGTGGTTTAGCTTTGGCCTTTGGAGGGTGACAGGTCCTGCTTCAGCTCCCTCCTGCCAGCCCCCCAGCCCCCTAATGCTGGTAGCCACTAGATGGGAAGCTCAGATAAACGGTCCAGCCCCGCACAGTGCCTGGTCACCATCTGGCAGACAAAATCAGAGGAGGGGACTCATCCGCAGCAACAAAGTAGGCCACCCCATCTTCAAATTGAGGATAAGAACAAGTGATGGAGTCTCCAGCCACAGCTTGAAAGCAACCCATCAATGTCATCTTGAGTTAAGTACCTGATGCTGGCACTTTGCTGCAGTTCTTGGGGGGATAAGGGCTCTGACAGGGTCATTGTTTCAAGTGGAGTTCAGTCTTTTGTTTGCCATAAACGAAGAAGACAGGAAGTCAGCTGTGAGGTTTAGGAATAATATTTAGATAATTGTGAGATATCTCATCTTAAAGTTCAAACTGATTGAACCTGAGCTGAGTTTTGAGTCAAACTTTGTTTACAGGCCCATCATCTCTGTGGCTGACACTTGCGGGGGGAGGGGGGGGGGTGGGTCGAGGGAGCAGGGGGTGGGGAGGAAGAGCGAAAGACAATGAGCCAGGACTTACGGTTTCTTTCTGACCTTGGAAAGAGGGAAAAATCCATACGGAAAACAAAACAATAAATAATAATAAATAATAGCAACAGAAATGCCAACGCTCCAGGAGCCGGAAAATAAACATAACACTCCACTGTGCCCATGTTCATAATAGCTGCATATGGCTATCCAATCCGAGCCTCTGCAAAAATCAACTGGGAAGATGCTTGCACCAAACACAGCATGAGCCTTGCATTTAATCGGTTACTGTAATAAACATATAAAAAAAGATTTTTTTCCATGAGAGGACAGAGCAGTGGCTACATAAAAGGACATCAAATGACACATCCTCCATCTCCCAGCAAATAAAAAAGCCATCAGCTCATAACAAGGCGGTGATAAAAGGTGCTGAGGCCAGTAAGATTAAGACTTTGTAATAAGGTTCGGGCGCCAAAACTGACAGCCATTTTCTTTTATATTTATCATGTCTTCACATTGGGGTGAGAAGCCAGGAGTCTGTCCCATTGCAGGCTAGAATTTATAGCAGCTCCATTATTAGGAGATTGCACTGAAATGGGGCAGAGGTATGGTTTTCTGAGAACGCTACAATAGCCTCCTACATTATACACTTGACAGGTTTGTCAGCGCTTAGTAACAAGCCTTGTAAAGTACTTTAATATCATTAGCACTATTTTCTTAATGTGTCTGCTCTCCTAGCAGCCTGAAAATATCATATATCATGGTCTGGAGGAAGGCATACATAGCTATCTCTCTCATTCTCTCTCTCTTTCTTTCTTTTTTACCTTCCCCCTGAAATTTGATTTTATTGCCACACATTTGGTTGATATTTTAATCAAAATAATGTAGCCATTTTCCTTTATTGATTAACAAGTAAATATGTATAAATATGTAGTTAGGGGTGGGTAACCCTTTTAGAGGATATTGGAAACAACATAATTAATGGCTTCCTCATCTAATTACAGTGCACGTGTTATATCTCCCCATTGTTTTTTTGGTTATTCTTTTTTCTTTCTTCTCTGCCGCTCCAACAAGAGAGGTCTATTTCCAGAATGTCTGTGGATTTCATACAAAGGGGAAGGGGCCATGGACCAGAAAGCAAAGCAAAACAAAAACAAACAAACAAACCAAAAATAAAACAAACAAACAAACAAAACAAAACAAAACAAAACAAAACAAAAACATCCAAGCCTTTGGTCACCTTTCCGAAAATATTCATGATAGCACGGTTGTTCAGACTGACCACATTCACAGCACTCTGGGCAGGTAGTGGCGGCCTGAAACTGAGATGCTAACTTTTATTTGTTTTAAATGTCCAAGATGTGTAAGCGTGCATTTATTTATTTAGAGCATTTCCTTGGACCATTTGAGGAATCCATTAAAGCATTATTTGCAAATCAGGATGTCACAAAGCAAGGGGTTGCCCTCTGCAGACAAGGTTGGAGGTCAAACTACCTCTAAAAGAGGCATATATTGCCTAATGGATAACTACTGTGCTAATGTCAATGGGAGATGTAAAGTCCACTTCCTACAGCAACAATGCAAGAATTGTTTATAATTGTATTTGAAAATAAACATTTATTAAGTACTTTGCAAATGCATGACATTATAAGCAGGGCTTGGATCTCATTTGGGAACAGGATATGCTTCTTAAATAGGAGTCGTGTTTATTCCTGACGCTGTAAATATTCTCATGTATGACCTTAATCATAAAAATTCCAGCATTGTAAACAACTGCACTAAATCTATACAAAAAAAAAAAAAAAATAGGCTCAGGCAAGGAAAACAAATATGTAAATGAACCTCATCAAAGAGAGTTTTATTATCTTAAGCATGACCTCAGTCAAATGGCTTTATATCTTGGAAGATTGTTCAAGTCAAGTACACAATCTACTTCCGTACTGACACTGGGACTAAAACATCAGTGCTTTTTAGCCCACATTTGAATGATTTAGCTGTAAAGCATCAAAATGTAAGTATTCTCCAAGCGTCCTGTGCTTTTGGCTTTACTAAACTGAAGAAATAAGGGACAGGAAAAATCAAATTTGGATGGGAGGAAGGGAAGTGAAGACGTATTATACCCTAAGAACACCACGGAGACAACTCCCTGCTGGATCTCTGGAGTTACGCACATGTCCTTGGCCAGCCTGCAGCACTCATGGGTACACTGGCCCCCATAAGTGAGATTATACCACGAACCACACATTGTAAAAATCAGATAGCAGAGCTACATGTGATTTCACAGCCAGAGAATAAGAATAAGATGTGCTCTAGGGAGGCAGATGGGTAGGGCAAAGAGAGCAATTCTGGGCGTGTTTCTGACCGTGCACGCATATGGATTTAACGTGGAGCTACTCCTGATTGCTCCAGTGAGAACAGAGAAAAGGCCTTGCACAGCCCAGCCCCGCTTCCTTGGAAGCCCTTCTCTTGATGAAGCAAGTAAATGAATAAACAAGCAACTACTTGCTTTTTTTTTTTTTTTTTTTTTTTTTTTTTTTTTTTTTTCCCTCTCAAGGGCTGCAATATGCCACAGTATCTTCTAGGCTCTGTTTAGGAGTCCACTGACATTCGATTTCAAGTAATATTTGAACAGACACTTTTTGCGTAGAGTTGACTGATCAAATTCTTTAATAGATTTTCCTCAGAAATTATAGTTTTGTTTTATAAATGTACCATTTCAAAATTGGGATCAATTTAGTGCCAATTTAGTCTAGCTGAAAGGCAAGCTTTGAAAGGATACTGTCAAATAAAAACAATAATATATTTATCTGAAACATTACCTGTAGCAATAATAACAATCTAGACTGTTAGCTTTAGCTTAAAAAAATAAAATAAAATAAAATATAACAAAACAAAACAAAAAAAACCCTTCAAACTATTTCAAGTATGTCTGCATGGTATTAGTGAATAAACCAACTTCATTTTCTGGGAGTCCACTTAGGTATAATATAAAATAAATCTTTTCTATTGACACTTTAAACAACTCAGAAATTTACAGATTTTTTTCCTCATTTTGTAATCTTTTCTACCATTCTTTGTTGGCTTGCTTTATAAATCATTAACGAAAAGCTCAAGATAAATTAATATAATATGGAAACACTTGTACTATCTATATTGCTTATTACATATTAAAAGAAGATGCAATAAGTGGAGCAGAGGATATTTATATATCTGCATTGACTCTGGCATGTACCATATGTTTTATATTACTAGTGATGGGTGGAGAGTCTACTTGAACTAAAATTCTAAGGGCTTTTCTAAAGTCTTCATGGGAATTTAATCTTGGAGATTCTCAGTGTTGCATAATGGCAGTGAATATAGAATGAAATTCCAAAGAATCAATCACATGTATTTCAACACGTACATCACCAAATAAACATGTACAGATTCACATAACTTAGTTTATATTTTCAGAGAGCTAATATAAATCCAGATTAATGTTCAAATGTAATGTGTAATATCTCTATCTACAGGAAAGAAATGTAAGCCAAATGCGATGACAGTGTCCTTTTAACTGCTAACCAGACATGCTTTGTGAATGGCTGCCATGTATTTCGTTTGCATCTAAAATGTCCATCACGGCAAGTACCCTGCAGTTGTAATTAGTGAAGATGCAGAATGTTATCGAATATCACAACATTTTGACTGTCAGATTGCTCTAGCAGAGGAAAGTTACTCTGTAAAATGAGAGGCTGATGTTGCAGTTGTATTGACTTTTGTGTCATGTTTGTTTCAGTTTACTAGTCAAAACAACTTTCAGAGCTCTTCCTTGTCCAGAAGGTTCAGGCTGCCTTATGAAAATGAAGCTGTCTTGTTTTCTGCTTCATAAATCATTGTCAAGCTGAGCCAGATAACAGAAACAAGTTCAGATTCCAGAATGATTATTCTTAGAGATGATGTATTAAGTATACAGAATACAACTTGATTTTCATAAGCCATGTTGACTTTGCAGAACTGAGACTAGAAGGAAAAAAATTAACAAGTAATTGGAGGTGTGAGAGCTTGCAAAATCCCAGGAGAGAGGGAACAGAGTGGGTGGGGAGAATTCCCTTTCTGAGAAGCTCTTGAAGTCATTTCAAAGCTGCCATTTTCCCCTCATCTCTGCCCTTGTGCTATTTCACTGTTACATATAACCCATTTGGAGCATCCTGTAGACCTATTTTACTGCACCCACTAATGTGATTTTATAACCTTCACTGGGCTTTGCATCCAGGCCCTGGACTGAGTCTTTCAGAAACTACTCCCCTCATGAGCACCAATGAAAGGAGTGAATGCCACTGGAAATCTCCCTTCACTTCTCTCCCTCCTTTATATAATGCCCATTTCTTGATGCCCCTGAAATCCTTTCACAGCTTTCCAGGTCTCTTTTTGTAATCCAGAGAAACAGAAAGGACATGAATGATTCCTCTGTAATTGGATTAGAAGAGTCACAACAAAAATAGCTATCCTGGAGGTAAGGTGAATTCTTGAAATACGGTTGCAAGAAGTAGTTTTCTGTGGGAAAAAATAAGAAGAGGGCAATGGCCAAGCCTCTTATATCTCTATAAGAATCCTTGTAGAGAATATGAGTGAGTTGAAGGGATAAAGTGGAGTGATAACAACAATTTGAAAATGAAAAGAAGGATCTCACTTAACAGAACTTTCTGCTCATATGACATTATAATATGATATGCAACTGGGAAAGGGATGTGGATGGTAGACCTGCACTAAGAAGCAGGGAATAAGGTTGTCAGGCTCTGAAGAGGATAGGATTTAAGACAGTAGCTCTTGTGCACACCACTGTGAAAGCTGAAAAAGAAATGCAGGTAACTGGACTTGTTTTCAGGCTGACCAAGTCAAGCTAATCCTTTTTTCATGTGTCCCAAGCAGATGGATTTTATCCACATTTTCTTTTCTTTTCTTTTTTTTCTTTTCTTTTCTTTTCTTTTCTTTTCTTTTCATTTCTTTTCTTTTCTTTTCTTTTCTTTTCTTTTCTTTTCTTTTCTTTTCTTTTCTTTTCTTTTCTTTTCTTTTCTTTTCTTTTCTTTTCTTTTTAAACCACCTGTGGAATAAATACTTCAAAATTAGGCACTGCAAACCACAATCCCAGCGTGATATCTGACACAAAATGTATTGACTAAGGCCCCTTGGTAAGGTCCATAGAAGAAGAAGAGCTATTAGTGAAGTTCACCATATGCTAGATGACCACCATAGCTCTAAGACAATCCTTCTCGCCTCAGAACACATTCTCTATCGCTAGCTGCATCACCTCGCATGAAGTTTGTCTTTACCACTAAACATTGTAAAAGAAAAAACAAACATAGGAAATTTCAGCTGTGGCTGTGAAAAGAAATCATGCTCAGGGCTCCCCTCAAACATGTTTCTTCATTCTTTTAACCAAGAAAAGGAAATTAAAATCAAACAAACCTATGTTTAAGGAATGTGAAGGCTGTGAAACAAACCAACAAAAGCCAGGAAATGTTCAAGTTAAGGCTGTGACACTCTGTCCTTCACTCAAGCTGTTCTGACTTATTTTTCCTAAACAGAGGGGGTTGAGATCAGCGTGTCACTCTTGGATTTGAATTTCCTGTTGTGCACTGGTATGTGCCTGTGCCTTATTAATGTTATTAGATATTGTTTATTGCATTTGTGAGTGCACTCATCTACATTTAAGTACACCACATTTCTCAGTCTTATATTGGTGGAAAACACAGTAACTGTCTGAGCTTTTTGCAAGTGTTAAGATTTGTCTGCTTAACAACAATCAGCCCAGAAAGCATCTGTATTTTAACAAGCTGGTAGCCACCTCAGAAAGTCACGCTTGTCACCATAGTGTGCACAACAGCCTTTGGAAATGTCATAGTGGCTGTAGGGATAGAGATCAAATTCACCTGCTGCAAAGTCACTTAAGCAAGAGGCGACTTTTAATTTAGGCAGTACAGGGCTCCAGAAACCCAGACACGTGTTTCTGCTCCCATTCAGTAGAGGGCAGCAGTAGGTGGAGATGAGGGATGTTCGTGTGCTCTTAGTTAAGTGTCTATCAAAAAATCTGATTTTTCCAGGATATGGGGAAAAAGAAAGAAAAAAAAAGAAAAAAAAAAAAAAAAAAAAGGAAAAAAAAAAAAAAAAGCTGGCAAGTGTATGTATGAGTACATGAGTGAATATGGTTCCCATGCAACTACAGGAACCAGTTGTACCATCACAGCGCTCCCACCACATCTGGGATTTCACAAGTCACTGGAAGCTCAGTGGGAAGTGGGTGTGTGGATCATATGCTATTCTTTCTCCAGACACATGAGGGATTGGCGCAAATCAGAGGCAGGATACCAGACTAGATAGACCAAAAGTCTGGGCCACTATTGTGAGAATAACATCAATTTAATGTTAGTCTATCATCACCTATTTTGAACTAACCTTTGTCACTGGCTCGCTTCTGATCTCGTTTGGAGTCTGAGCACTCCAGCACTGCAGCAGCCAGCACCAGCTTCCCCCAGAACAGCTTTAGCACTGTGAACAATAGATTTTAACCTTTGCCACTTTCATTTTTTTTTTTTGGTTTTATTATCAGTCTGTGCTTCCACTACAAACCAAGCGCACAGGGCTTTGAGCTAATTACATTCTGTACATCTGAGCCAACTCTCAGTGCTTCATGCTGACACTCGGATACATCTGGGCCTGATAACAATTACAAATACTCTGGGCATACTTTAAAAAAGAGCTTATGTTACAATGTGAAACAGCATGTTTTACAGTGCTCATAACGGTCAGATAAATACAATAGCTTCAAATCCCCTTTCCAAGGCTTTAAAAAAAATGCTTCACAATAATTCATTTAGATCAGGAACCCATAAGGAAAGAACCCTTCCCCTCCTTTCCCTGGGTGAGATACTTGAACCTAAGTACAAGCCAATTTATTTTTTTTTTCCACAAGCCAGTGAAAAGAGATGGTAAAATGGGGAGGTGATGGCAGGTTTCTGACTCAGTGGTAGCAGACAGCAGGACCTGGGTTCATCCCAGCAAGATGAAACCATGAGGGATGATTTGGTCTTTCTGATCATCCCTCTTATTCTTTCTGTTGACCACAGAGGAAACCTTGAGTGATTTGGTTCATAACTTAAGCGCTTTAGGTATCTGCAGCGAAGTGGGATGAACTGGGGCTTGAATTCCCTGCTGTGCAGATGTCTGCAATGGAGATGGAGGGACAGTTTCACCTGCCTAGGCTGCCCTTCCCTCCTCACCTCTTGCCCCAGTGCAGCGACCTGCTCTTGAAAAGAGCAAAGAGAACTGCTAAAGGCTGTGTCAAAATGCAGCCATGGTACTGTGACCCCACTAAGGATAAATAAAGCATAACACATTTTAAAACTACTCTTTCAGACACCTGGCACTCCATTTCTTAGTCTTTGCAACCCATGGGTTACTTGGACATGAAGCAGATGAGAGAGGCACACAAGGTGCTCTGACTCCTCTTTTGGGTCCCTTCAAAACCATTTTAGAGCAACCTGATGGGCACTTTGCACATCTCCAGGGAGACACAGGAACAACACCTTCCCTCAGGAGCCACTGCTAGGACCTGCTAACAGCAGAATTGGAGCTGGAAACCACTATAAAATATTTCACAGTGTTTTCTCCAAGAATCAAGCAGGGAAGGGATGCCTCAGCCTGGGACTTACATTGCCCAGACAGGGGAGAGGCTCTAAAAAATTTATCCTTGGAAAAAAACAAAACCAATAACCCTGTAACAAAAAGAAAGAATGATTTAAACTTCTTTAGTGACTGTCTCACGGGAGTGATACAAACCACTCAGGATGCTTTGCCAGTTTACTTTTCTAAAAGAATTGTTAATGCTTTGGAATGATGGACAGCGAAGAATTAAAAGAAAAACAACTCCCCAGGCCAGGTTTTTGCATAGGGCTGTAGCAATTGTCAGTCACAAAAAGCTCCCAAGCAAGCCCTTATGATAACACACAGAGTATATCAGCAATCATCTGTCTTTTCTCAGTAAACAGTTGTATAGTAATAAAACAGAGTGATACAGCTGACTCTAACCTGGCAAATTTCCCTGCACCTAGTGTTTACATCTCTTTAAGTGTATCTTTGTCATATGGTTACAAGGCTATTTCATGCTCTCAAGTTTAATTCTTTGTAAATATAGCTCTCTTTGTGCATGTGAGGCACATGTGTTAATAAATGTTCCATTTGCAGCCGTTCCTCTTGCTCAAATGGAAAATTAAGAGTCCTCGATTGAACGGCGTTAGAGATTGCTGGAAGTCTCCATTCCCATCTCTGTGGAGTTGCGATGATTGCTCAGGAAGTTTCACACTTTCAAATATTTCTGTGAAGGCTAAATCTTGCCTTCTGGTAAGTTGTGGGGAGCCTTTGTGTGTGTGCGTGTGTGGGTGTGTGTGGGTGTGTGTGTGTGTGTGTGCGTGTGTGTGTGTGTGCTAAAAAATAGGTTTTTCTGGAAAGCCTGCTCCCTGCATTCTCGGGGGTTATAAAAATGGGAATCATTTTTATTGGCAATCCACTGGAATAGTGCTGAGACAAATGGAAACTTGAAGATAAGGATCCTCGGAGGTGAAAACATACAGCTGTTGGGAATTGCGAAAGAATCTGGCCAATAAAGGAAGTCACTATTTTTCCAGGCCTGAAGTGAGTTATAGGCCGAGACGGGTGTTGTATATTTATGTAAGGCTGCAGCAGGGAGCTTGAGCGACCGTATATTGCTGAAAGAGCATCATTCACATTCAACCTGAGACAAAAGGTGGAAATGAAGTAACATCCTGACCGAAGAAGGGCTCATGACAGAATAATAACATTTCAGAGAGGGGGGCCTGTGAGGTGGTCTGCGGGTAGGCCTCAAAATGAGGAAATGGTGGAGGTGCCTTGTCAGCTTTCAAAAACATACACACACGCACATGCACGTGGGCAGGCCACTGTCCTTGGGAAGGGGGCATTCATCTTTCATAGAAATGTGAACACAGTCATTCATAACCTTCACCTCTATGCCCAGCAAGATTTTGCCAAAAACTGGGAAAATGCACATGTCAATTATAGATGTCTATTTGATGTGTGTATAGCTAACGTCTGTCATGCCATATTTACCAGAATGTGTTTTCTGCCTCATTATATCAATAGTGACCCCCAGTGAGAAAAGACACTTGAAGGGATGAAACATTTAGGATTGTTCAATCCTTTTTTTTTTTTTTCCTTAAAAAAACAAAAACAAAAACAAAAAACTTTTCCCACTCTCTCCCCTCCCCATTATACTTATTATACTTATAATATTTTGTTTGAAGCAGACAGCATCAAAACAGTTGCGTTTCTCCGAGGAAAGCTGAGGAAGCAAAGAATAGGCAAGCGTTCCTCATGAGACATAAATAAGTGTTTTGTTTTGTTTTGTTTTGTTTTCCCCACAAAGAGATGCCCAAATGTAATACAAGACAAATAATAAGTTTTTCATGATTCTGCATGTAGAGGAAACTAAGGCACACAAAGGGTTAATGGAGTTTCAGTGGTCTTGGACGCATTTGGTATCACATTTGGTGTCAGAAAGGAAAAAGGAGAGGGAGATTGCATCCCAATTCACAGTGCATTGTCACATATGCAGATGTAACTGTGACTGCATCAAATCTTTTCTTTCCAAAATGTTTAACAACACATCATGATTTGTATTGCTTTTGTTATAATGCCCATCGATTTGGTTCAAAATGTGAAGTTTAGATTGGGCATAAACCCTCCATAGATTTTGAGGGAACTTACCAGTGTTTTTAGATGATCTGAAAAGCAGAATCCCTTTTCTGAAAACACAGAGTAGCTTAGAAATCTGCAGCTGAGCCTACTCAGCACATTAAGGTGTTTTTGAAATTATGATTTAGCTACACACATGGACCTTGAAAACATCAGGCTTTATCCTGGGCTGGATTTTATGGCAGGATAAATTACAGCATCTGGCTCATAGATCAGAAGTCCTGTGACCCAGCTGTAGCTGTCTAAATGCTATGAGCTGGGACAACCAGGACAACTGGATAACTCATTTAGTCATGCCAGTGAAGAAAGACAAGATCTTTCTCAGTTAAAACCTATGTTGGGCACATGAGCCAGATGGCTTCCTAGGTTAGATGACTAAAGGTAGCTTCAGCTGGACAAGATGAAGCCCCAGTCACCTAATCTATGCTCAGTCCAAAACCGAAGCATTACTTTGCAGGAAATCTGACGTTCACTTTAACCAGAGGCCTCATGCTTGTTTGCAAGATACCTTCAGTTCTCTGCCCTTCCCATCATGTCTGCAGCAGAATCCAGCCTGTGTAGTCAGAGACATTTGCACCAGGATCCTGGGAGTGAGGGGGCCATGACATAAGGCCATTGCCAAAATGACAGGGAATAGAGTGGCCTTGCAGAAAAAACATGAAAGCAAAGCCTTGCCCAAGCTGCAGCCCTCGTGATCATCCCTGAAAGAGACTTTTTCCATCTTCTACACTTCAATGGCCATAAACACTCCAAACTCCCCACATCTACCAGGGTGTGACCATGACCTTTTCCACCAAGCCAGAAGCTATCATTGCAGTCACTGATAAACATAATTTTGCCTGCATTATTTAGAACTTTTACTGTACTATTAAGAACTTTTTGTTCTTAAGGTGAGAAAACACCAAGATGAACATATAAATAGAGCCATTTCAATAGACAGATTTGATGTTCTCAACAAGAGAGTCAATGTCAGTCCTCTTTATTAAATCCTGGAGAATTTTGGAGATCATGTTTCTGACTAGTGCCCTACATCTATGTGAATGCAAGTGGTTTTCTCACACTCAGAACAGACAAAATAGGTTTGGAGTCCTTACAAAATACAAAGTGGCTATTTTACATATATATATATATATTATAAGCATATTTTATAAGACTTTGAACAACAGAGCAAACAAAACCTGTCATTCCCAGACAAATGCCCAACTTGCTGTTCCCCACGGAATTTGGACCCAGCTTTAAAACTGCTGGCAAAGACACTAAACTGAGAAAAGTACACCTGGGCTTGGAGGAACATCTTCCAAAGCTATTAAACTTCTGAGTGAGACTATAATAACTGATGTGAAAATGAGAGTCTCTCTCTCTTTTTTTTTTTTTTTTTTTTTTTTTTTTTTTTTTATTGTTCCTAAGTGATATTCTTAAAAATATATTAGCTTATAAGGAAATTGCTGGAGAATATAATAGGGATTAAACTGCTAACTTTCACAGGATTTTAAAGCACTCCTCTAGAAATACACCTGAACAACTTCAGGGAATGAATGTTTTGCAAAAGATATGGTTTAAATAACTTGTAAAATTCTCCACTTTCAATAAAATCATGTATGCTATTTTGTACTGTTCAAAATTACCTGCAGAAAAGGTAATTCCTCTCTCCAAAATCTATAGGAATTTTAAATAACGCAGAAAATACCCTAAAGGCTAAAATCTATTCTTCTATAGTTCAAAGAAACTTAACGAATTACAAAACTTTCAGGTTTTATTATCTATTATTATTTTTATATTATACATAACTCTACAAAAGTTCACTAATATCAATCAGATTCAGATTAGGCACTCATAGGTGCAGACTGAACACTTACTTGCAAAGGCTTTATAATGCAAAACCTGATTACTACTGGGTTAAAAAAATAAAAAATCATGGTGTTGTGATTTATTCACTTAAATGCTTAAACTTAAAAATAAGTTAAGACACCCCAACCACATGCAGGTAGCCCACATAGCCTCTTGTTAAAATGCCATTCCATTTAAACACAGATTTTAACCTTTTCACCTTTGCTGCTTACATTTTTCTTTCATTTTGTTCAAAGCATTTAGGTAAATTAGGATGAGGTCCCTCCATAAAAATGCAAGGGGATCAGTGAAACTTTCATCTCTAATTTATTCATGAAGGAGAGAGGTCTTTCCTGGTCATGCTGTGCATCATCCTGTCAGAATGACTTTCCTTCTTCTCGAGAAGGGATAAAGGGTGATAGAAAAATCAGGGGTTTGGGCTTTCCTACTAATAATCACTGGAAGAAAGAAAACTGTGCACTGTTTTATTCAGTGGTTATTGTACTGCAGCTGAATTTAATATCACATATTACAAGCCCAAGTTTCAATATTAAAGGGACTGAAGTTACTAATGAGTGAAAACATAAATTATTTATGTAAGATAACTAGCTAGTCTTTTCATATGAAGTTGACACATAACTTTACAAAAATCAGTTGGTAGACTCTCCCACCAACCCTAACAGGTATGATAGATAATTTCATGTCTGGATGACAGCCGAAGTGTGTGTGTGTGTTTGGGGAGGGTGACGAAAGCATGGACAGCACACACCACTTTTCTCTATTAGTGCAGATCCTGCTGACTCCAAGCTGTGCACAGAAACACTCACTTTTGATTTCAGCTCTGGAAATTCACTACTACTGAATAAAGTTTTAATATCAATTATAATAAAAAATAGACTTAATATTAAAAATAAACCTGTTTTGTTTCTATTTTCCCCATCCCTTCCAAAATCTTCAGTTTTCTGATTGATTTCTTTCACTTATTGTTGTTGTAATAACATCCCATTTTGCATCCTGATATTTCAAAAGGGCAAAAAAGCTTATAATACAAATGGTCTTTATCCCAGCTGATGAATGAACTCCTCTGTGTTCCCCCAGCTTACAAAAATTATCATCTTTTATACATGCTTTAAAAAGAAAAGGGTGGGGGCTAGCGAAGCAAAGCAGGATCTGGTATTAGTCCTTTTAGTCGTCAGGAAATTACAAAATGTACACTTGCGGAGTAAGCAATTTTCGCAGTCTGCTGGCACATCCATCTTTTTAATGAGCCTTGTTTATAACCTGACGCCATGTTTCTAGTCACCTACCCTGTTTACATCTTTGGCCCCTTTAATTAAGAGAAGAACCAGTTAAAAGAAAGTAAGAAGAAATATTAATATGATCTGATTAATTCAGCTAGCGGGAGGTTATGGGGTACCAAGGTTATTATAACCTATAAAGGCAACATGAGCAAAGCTGTGTTCATTTGTAATTTTATTAGGCAGAGCAAATTAGTGAGCCCACATGGCAATGACAAAAGACCCCTTCCTACTCTCTCTTACCCCCCACCGAAAGGGCCAGGCGCCTAAAGTTAGGCTCCATATTAGGCAAATGAGAGCTGATAAATCTCAGCCAACAACTAATGAGAATCTCCAGAGTTGGAGCTGTGCTAATTTGGAAACATTAGCTGGGATTTTTTTTTTTTTTTTTTTTTTTTTTTTTTTTTTTTTTTTTGTGTGTGTGTGTGTGTATGTACAAATTCTGACTAACCCAGTACCCCTCTTGTCACGGGGTCAGCAGGGCAAAGGCAGCAGGGTAGGAGGGGGAAAGGAATCCATAAGGGGTTAAAGATAAAACATGGCATAAACATATGAGGGGGCTAAGAGGAAACACTAATGTGTAGATCATTAAGAGCATATATCACTGATAATACAAGGGGGGATATAATTACACATAATTACATGACACTTATGCAGGAGCCCCTCTGAGCCCCCCCAGAGAAGAAAAACCAGAGATTTTCCTTTCAGGGTTCTCTTGCAGGGTTCATGCAGGAACATTGAAATCATGGCAGTATCAAACCCTTTTCAGGGCTTTTCAGTGCCATATCCCTCATGATGTGAATTTACCAAAGTTGGGTAAACCTCACACTGAAAACAAGGGTGGATCTCGGCCCTGATGAAATTCACAGAAACCAAGACTAGATAAGATGGTCACTATACTACTAAAAATTCACTACTTCCTCTTGATGGCACCCAGATAGTATAACCCCAAAACATGAATAGTACTGCTATCTCCAAATATATGTATGAGGAAACGGAGGTAATTCAAGATTAAGGAAAAGAATAACAAGCTATATAATGCATTCAGATGTTTGTTTGTTCAGTTACTTGTTTCCAACAAATACTTTCTTGGGACTCCATCAAACTGAAGGACTAAAAATCCTTGAATACTGCAGAAAATGTGGCTGAAATAAAGTCTGGAATCACACAGTCTCTGAGGCTGAACTATCAGAAAATATACCCTGAACTGTGGCCATTCACCATGACTATTCTCCTATTGCTGTATCATTGATACCTGTATCATTTATTTCTACTGATATTCCAAGGTGTCACTTTTTACCAAAGACACTCACTCAGCTGCAAGCCAACTGAGTGAACAGATGGGCCACAGATCATAGGAACTTTCTGTTTAGTGTACAGCATTAAAAACAGGCAAAAAACCAAACCCACTGACAGCAGTGAATTAAAGTAGCCACACTAGAAAAATCAATGAAAAAGAAACAAAAAGTTAATGTCCTTTAAAAATAAACAAATAAAAATTTATTCCAAATGTTTAAACTCCTAAACTCATACAACTGAAGTTTCATGGATTTGAAAGAGAGGCAGAAGAAGAGATGAAATATGTCAAAAGCACTAAAGAATTTCTCTCTCTCTCTCAAAAGAACGTCGTCGTCTAGAACTTAAACGTCTAGAAGTGGGGACTTTTTAAGACAGACACCATCTAACTGGAAAAAAAAATCAATTTTAAGAACATTATATTTCACATTTCATTGTTATTGAAGTTTAGATATCAACCTAATAATACAGAAAACTATTTTTATGTGTATCTAAGTCATCCAACCCTCATTGTTTTTTCTCACCTAATTCCAAAATTATTTTTATTTACAAACAAGGTATTAAAGTCCAGGTAAGACCTTAGTGGTGGGGCATTGCCAGACTGAAGAGTCAAAACTGCCAGCAAAATTGAATGAGGGTTGGAAGAAGATGATGGAGAGGATTGGGTGAAGGGTTAAAAGCTAGATATTGGAGCAGATGTGTAAAAGCTTGTTTTATAGTCCCAGCTTTAAGTGCCATCCATATATGAAGGATGAAATCTGAGGCAGGATCAGTTTGCACAGCACAGCAGATCCTGGGACAGTCTGCAGGCAGCTGGGAACAACTTGGGGTTGGTCAAGTTTTTCCTCATTTACTTAACTAGCACATACCAATGGTGACAGGACCAGAAGGGGAAGCAATTTTTTACAGAGGAACATCTATAAAACTGTGATAGGGAGGTAAAGAAGTGCATAGGACTTTTTCACCTGAGATAGCAGGACATCAGCTTGCATAATACTGTAAACACTGCCATAGGAATTAGAGGAGCTATAGTCATTTTTTAATGTTTCTTGAGAAAGTCTGAATATTTAATAAAATGTGAAAAGATACAATGGGATGGTGAGTACAGTGCACACAGTAGTTTTATCCCTGTCTGCTGCATTTATAGCTAAATTGCCCTCCTCACTCCTGTGGCAAATTGCATTGACTGTGATGGTCCCAATTTTATTGAAATGTATTAAAAAAAAAAAATATATATTACCAAACCCTTGCTACCAGCAGAAAAGTTAAGGCATTTTAGTTTAGTTAGATCTATTCATTCTTTCTTTCACACATGACCTTGGATTTTGAAGGTTGGTTCCTCTAAGACTTCTCCTAATCTTTCTTTCACCACTGTGCCTATTAAAGCCAAAAGGCTCCAAGATATAAAGGCTCAAAGATATATTTATTGTTCGATTTATATACTCTCAGACACTCTTTAGCAAATGTTATTAGGTGCTATGGATTTTCAATCGCTTATTTTACTAGTGGCTTGAATTATCCCATTGACTTCCTAGTGTAGACAACAGAGCTCTTTTGGATCTTGCAAGACAGTGTCAAAATCCCATTGCCTAAAAACAAATCCAGAACCCCTCTCTGGAAAAAACAGGATTGCGGTGAGTCCCAGCTTTCTGGAGACAAGTTTTGAAAACCATAGCATTCATTTTTTATTTCGTCTTCTGTTTCTCCACACCATCAAAATTCTGGGTGAGATTAGAAAACATCAACATGCCAAAATGAAAGATATCATTTAAAACAATCTGACACCTCCGTACTGGGCCCCATGCCATTTTAACACAAGCTGGGACATATACTTGAAAACTCAGTAGAAAATTAGTTCTTGGGATATCTTCAAGTCCAATTTTACATTTGCAAGATGAAAGACAGGACTTTTTAAAGGAGTCTAAACAATTTCAGGCTCCAGATTTTAGCAGCTTTCAGTGGACCCAACCTTTCTGATAGGGATGCCAGCTGTCATTCTCAAAGCAAAGCAATGTTCTGATAGCATAAACCTCTCATCCTCTTACTCTCACTTTCCTCTCTTCCTTCTCCTTATCACAGGGTGCTGAGACAAAAAACAAACAAACAAACAAAAAACCACGATGGTACAGCTACAGTGTTCTGGGCTGGTGGGCTCCTCTTTCAGTGAAATTAGAGCAATACTATGGTTGCTTTGGGTCATCATATTTCTGCCCAGCTTCAGGTCTCCAGGTGGTTTGGAGGTCACATTTCCTTCCTGACAAATTTTGTTTTCCCCAGAAAACAAAAAATGGAAAAAATAATCCTCAGGCCCTGCTTTTCAACTATCACAGGGAAGGGGGCTGGCAGAGCACTTCAATGCTAGCCTGAAATTAAGGAGTATAAACACAGGACCAACATCGAGGTAGGCTGCTGAATGCCTCTCAAAGAGAAATAATTCCTCATTCTTCTCTACTAAGTCCCAGAGTGGACTGATGAAAAATAATCTGAACTGCATGAAAATCCCTGCAATGTGTGAACTTTCATATGGAAATAGGTTTTTGGCTATTCATTACCTGTTTATATTTGCAAGGTTAAAAAGTTTAATTGATCGTTCAATAAATTATCACTTTACAGATCAGGTTAGGCTCTTAAACAAACCACGAATCACCATGTTAACACACAGATA
The DNA here is from genome assembly GCA_011076525.1 of Nettapus auritus. Lineage (NCBI taxonomy): Eukaryota > Metazoa > Chordata > Aves > Anseriformes > Anatidae > Nettapus > Nettapus auritus. The sequence goes on from CM021774.1 coordinate 16,216,131, forward strand.
TAAATGAGTCTTTCTCAATAGGATAAACACTGTCCCCCATGTACGGTAGGTGTGGCAATTAGATTATTGATTTTAGGTAAATGTCTTGTTAATTATGCAGGAGGCTTCACTACTCATGTTAATTAACTTACTGCTCCTTTGAATCAATACACTGTGGCCTCAGGAGAAAAAGCTTTCTCCCCCTGGTCTTTTTGGCAAAAAGAACCAAAACAAAAATGCTAAAAAAAAAGAAAAAAAAAAAAAGAAAAAAAAAAAGAAAGAAAAAAAAAGAAAAAAAGAAGTTTGGTTCATCTCTTTTCTTGTCTTCATTCCCTGAGTAGCTCCTCAAATGCATAGTTCCATGTGAAAAACAAACAAACAAACAAAAACCTGAAAAGCAGAGTGAGCAAAGTGTTAAGAGATGGCCAAGCACTTCAGCCAATGAGAATGAAATTCAGGCCTTGCTTGATGAAAGACAAACTTAATTTTTATTCTGTAGAGAACTCCAAATGGTGCAGAGACTATCAGCAGACAATCCTACCGAAGTTGTCTGTGCAGACCTTTCTATATACTTCAGAACCTGAGATCCCTCTCTTTCCTTGTCCAGTTTTTTAAACTCTCCTTACAGCTCTTTATTTTTTTAGTGCTTAATCAAAAACTTTTCTCACAGGATCCTCTTTGCCCTGTTCTCTTGTCTGAAACTTCCCTCATCTATGGCCTCTTCTTTTTCAATCTCGTGGAATCTTCCTTTTCCACTGAATTTGTCCATTCCCCATCTCTTCTCTTCTGCCTCTAGTCTTTCTTTATGCTTATGTTAGAATGACCAACACCCATTTTTATACCAATACCCCTTGAGCTGGATATCTCAGACATGACTGTCATTTGTGTATGTTAACTACTCATCACAGGCTTAGATCAAATTTCAGACTGCTCTTAAGAGAGAAAATTCAGATTCATCTAGTGGAGGTCCAACTTTATAGAGCTATATAAAATACATTATTTTTCCATTTTTCTTTTTTTTTTTTTTTTTTTTTTTTTGTTGTTTTGTTTGTGTTCTTTTTAATAAGCTACTTCAATTCTATATTATCAACAGAGACCTCAGGCCAGAACATCCCATACAGAACTTCCCCAAATTTTTAATGGTGTTATTGGAATTTCTAAGCTCAGAGTAATGCAGGTGTTGTCCACATTAACTCTCAGGCTTAGAATAATGACTATAAGCACAAACTTTCACATGATCACAGCCCAAATCTGTATCAAAGCTCCCTGGAAGCAGGTGGATCTGGATGTCTGTCTGGTCAAAAGGTCAGTCGTTTCCTTTTTGACTGCAATAAATGAAACAAACTGAAACCAGTCTGCGGCCTTCGGTTGTTTTCATATTTTCACCATTTCTTTTGGTGATTTTGCAGTTCAAATCCTGTTTATGGCTTTTCAGTATATTTTGTTTGTGACTTTTTTGGTTGAGAGTGGAGACAAATGATTAGGACCATAACCCTGAAGATACTTAGACATAACTTTATTCATATCAACAGACGTGATGCAGTCAATGGAGCTTTTACATGAGCAAAGTTACTCACATGTCTTAAGTACTTGCAGGATCAGGACCTTAATCTTGTGTTTTATGCTATTCGTTGACCTTGGTCATGTACACATTTATTACTGGTATGAAAAAGTACAAGGTAGAATGAGTGACATTCCTGATGCAGGGAGAGGTTTAACAGGGGGGAAAGAAATGGGAGTGCTTTTGTAACTGTTCTAACAATAACCTTAAAAAAAAAAAAAATCTTTGCAAAAGTTTGAGACTAGCTTGCATTGATGTTTACATGAAGCCTGTTATACATAATTTTCTGAAGCTGTTTTCAATCATGCAAATGATTTTTTCCTTTGCAATATGCTAATGCAATCTGATTTATTTCAGTTGTAAAAGTTAATTACAATGTGTTTGTGAGTCCCTAAAGATGATGTATTAAATGTTTATAACCAGGATTATTAAAATGTCCTGTCTCGATTACAGTGCTTCTCTTTCAAACACTAGAACTAATTGTAGCCTTAAATCACAACAACCTCACCGTTAAAATTAACACAAGGGCAACATTGCATAATTTTAATTAATTTTAATTTGGCCAAAGCAAATTAATTTTTGTTTTCTAGAAGGACAGCTAAACTCTTTCCCAGCCCGATTCCGTTAAACATGGAGTTCATAAACTTCTTTTTTCCACATTTGTATCCCTTTAATGATTCCATGGCTGCATATTTACACTTTAAAATGGTCTTTGATTTCTCATGCTCTTTCTATTTTCATTGAAATGACTGTATTGTGTCTGAAGTCCTTATTACTGTGCACCCAAAAGCAAATGAAATAATGGTGCGATGTCCAGTATTTCACTGATTTTACATGCCTGTGCATTGCTCCAAATCATTCTGTTACAAGTACCTCAGAGCCCCTTGATGTTCTTGGAGCTTCAAGTTTTCTCTCCTGAACACCTCTGAAAGAACTTTTGATATCTGATGACAAAAAGACTTTAAAACGAAAAATCCCTAGAGAAATAATTAATTTGCATGTCTACCTTTGCTATGTTTCTCTTTGCTTTGGTGTCACTCCAAGGATTTTTTTTAAGGGAAGATGGGATTCTGTACCCAGATGGCATGAGTGATCTTGCTTACAGATTCCCTTACTTGAAGCCTGAAACCTTCATGCCATGAGATGTCACAGACATTTGCTGGGGTACCACAATGACATCACAGTGTAGATTGTTCAGAGCTGTGTTTAGGATTAAAAACAAGAGAAAATTAGGAAATTCCTCTTCTTATTCTTGTATTGTTACCATTTTATAAACATTACCAAAACTATCAAAATCACGCCTAGAGGTCGTCCTGATGCAGTGTTTGAAATCTTTTTTTTTTTTTTTTTTTCTTTCTTTTTTTTTCCCTTATGAAATACCAAATCCCTATAATGGTAAGTGTGGGATTTGGCCGTACATGAGTAATTTGTTGCCAGGGAAAGGAAGCAAAGTTTCAATTCAGGGAGTTTCCAGGGCTGTTTTCCAGAGGGAGCTGTGGTTTGCCTTTCCCACCCACAGAAGCAGCTGTGGGAGTGAGGGATGGGTAGGGAAGGGCTTGCCCTTCCTTATGTGCTGGGAGCTGGAACAAGAACAAGCTCACCGCCTTGCATGAATAGAAAGGAATCACTTGTCCCTGAGTAGCACTTAGCAATGAGCATATGTGCATGCTTTTTAATGACAGACAGAAACAGCATTATTATAAGGATGGCCACACTGAAGCAAACCAAACTACAGTCTAGACAAGGATCCTGCCTTGAATTGTAGCAAGAGCAGTTGCTTAGGCAAAAGTATAAAACTAGGTCAAGCATATCACGCTGTCCACTACATTTCATGATTTGTAAATATTTAGTAGGGTTCTTCCATGCCTTTGATCAGTCTTCCTTGGACCTGTGAAAACTTCCACAACATCTGCTAGTAAGAAAACTCTCAGCTCAGCTATGTGTTGATTACCAAAAGCTGTTCATTTTAGTTTATTCCTTTTGGTCCAAAGGTCTCAAAGCAACAAAAGAAGCTAGAAAAGGTTTACTCTCTAGTATCTATGTAAGGAGAAGCTGCGGCAGAGAAAGTCTGAGTTCTCTCTCACCATCTGTACATAACCACACCACACCACAAATGTGAGTTACTTAGTAGTAACGCTTCAGACTTCATGCAGTCCATTGGTCTTTATAAAGGCAGTGTTCCCATTTCATGCTATTCTGGGGAAAAAACAGCATCCACATAAGCCCTGTACCTTGTATTCTGTGTTGCTTTAGTTTGGCCCTGGATAAAGGAAGCAAATCCACTTGCACACAGACCAAACTGAAGCTGATAAGGCTTCTGTTTTTCACCTCTGTCTTTCCTTAATGATCTGATCAAGTGGCTGCTTAAAAGCAAGAACAGGCATGCACATGAGGGGACCTCCACATCCACATAAATACCACTTACTGCACGCAGTTTTGTGTCAGGCAATTCAGTCACAGTCCCAGCATGAGAGTCAGGTCAGGGCAGCAGCTGCCCTGAGGTTGAAAGGTAACCAGAATTACTTATGTGTTTTAGCGTATTCTTCTGAGACTTCATATCTTTCTCTGCTCCTCAGCTGCTAAGTGAAACTAGGCCTTCTGCAACACAGCAACAGCTTTTCAGTTGCATTGGTCATATCTTGCTTCTGAGGAATTTGTTACTAGTATAGTCCTAATTGTCTATTTTCACTGGAAACCCATGTCCATTAGCTCTCTCTCACTCCTCCCAGCCCTCATGCTTTCCTGGAAAGAAAACCAGCAAGTAGGATGCAGCTGCACTTTATGCAGATTCCCACTGGCTGAGAATATAAATCTTACCTTGGCCAATCATGTCAAACAGTGAAACAGCTGTCTTTAAGCAGTGTCGGTCTGCAGTCTGCCATCTTCATCCTTCTGGTGGAGAAATGGTTTCTGTAGTCTCTGAATTCAGAGACAAATACAGGGCTGGGTGATCTGTCTTCTCACTGGATCACCTCCCCCTAGAGAGAAGAAGCACATTTGCTTTAGGCTTTATTTACATCCTATTGGCTATCTTTAGCATTCTGGTGATTTCCAATGAGATCCCTCAACACAGACTCCTCAAATAAAGTCATACAGTAGCTGGGCAGGGACTTGCAGGGCAACAGCTGAAAAAAAGCAGCAGTGAGAAATTGGGCTGGAAGCACACCTCAAAGCAAAAACACAGTGTTTTTTAGGGCCTAGTCTGCCCTGTACTCAGAGTCTGTGTATGAGCTTAAAGGTGATGATTTCCCTGTTGTGATGATTTTCTTACTGACTCAGTAGGACATAGCCTTGCAACTCCTTTTTTCTCCCACTTCATCAGTACGTTGCAGATGAAGTATAGACAGAATGTCCCAAGGATCCAGAAAAAAAAAAAAAGCAGTTCTCATTTCTTGAGTAAAGATCAACCCAAGCATCTCAAGCTACAGGTGTCACTGGCAGGTGCTCAGCAGCTCTAAAAACAGGCCTTTGCTGTCTGGGCACTGTGTCTGCCTAAGGAGCATCTTTCACAGTATAGCTGACTTTTTATTTTTATTTTTATTTTTATTTTTATTCTTTGCTGGAAAGGCAAGACTTTGAAAGAAGCGTGTGGCTGAATTTCCTTCATTCATCATTTATAACTGAGGGCACACAGACAAATATGAGGCCTTTTGCCTATAGCTCAAGATGTCTGGGCATTTTCCAAAGCCTGTAAAATATAGAGAAAGTTTGTATGGATTTACCTAACCAGGCTTGGTCCTGAGCTTTGCTGTTCTGGACTGTTTCAACAAAAGCAATGTCAGATCGTCCTCAGCATTACTGAATGATACTAGGCCCCATCCAAACAGCTCTTCAGCTTCTCTTTCAATGGAGATTTACCAGCTGAAGGCACTGAGACTGCGGCAAACTTCTGTCACCCACAGCGTTAATGACTAAAAGCCAGCATCAAAGTAAGGAGCATAAATAGGAATTCTGTAATTATAATGAATGGCACATTAACCTCAGCATGAATCTGTCATGACTTTTCAAAATAGCACACGTGTGGTGCTGTGCTTCAGCTTATGCCCTGGGCCTTTCGGTTGATCACTTGGGATCTGTGTCTGCTTTTCTGACCAGAATGGCTCCCATCCAGCTACGTTCAGTTATGATGGGACATACTTGTATCCAGAAATACAGAAGTCTCCTGAAAAATAGTGATGGTAAAGAAACTTGCTCATCTGCTGACTGTTGTCTTTCTTGTTCTGGGGATAAATAAACATGTGAGTGGGCATTTATTAACTGGGCTAGTGTTGAATCAACATATGAGGCCAGATTTTCTGTAAGTCATCAAAAGCTCTGCTGAAGTCCATGAAACAATGCCAATCACTTCCAGCTGAGCCAAAACACTGTGAAAAACCACAAATGTGTGCAATAAATATATTGCTTTCCATGAAACAGAAAACACAAATGTTATATTATGATGGAAATGGTTTCATAAAGTATGTTGCTATTTATAGACCTTAGATATAATAAAAATATGGCTGCTGTTTAAAATACATGGTAGAGCCATCAGCTTATAAGCAAACCGTGATGGTACCTGCTGTGTTGCTTTTCCAGGTGCCAAAGGCAGAGTGATAAACACTGCCATCTGTGAGAACTGCAGACCTGTCCTCAGATCGTGGAGGGCTGGATATACTTTGATAGACTTCCAAGCCTGGGCACACTTCTTCACACTTTGGCTTCAAGGCCAGCATGCCATCATAGGTCAGAGCCCCACAAAAATGAGTTATGATGGGACTGTGTGAGGTAAAGCTGAGGGTCATATAACTTTGCATGCTCCCACAGAGTGCTGACAAATAGAGGTCAAAAAAAAAATTAAAAAAAAATAAAAAATAAATAAATAAAAAAAAATCTTTCCATCTGGGTTTTTCTAAGTTCTTAGCAACTTTGGAAAGTCCCATGGTATTTTTTATGAATACAACATCATATCTATCAGAATGGCCCAAATGTCCTATGGCAAGGACTTCAACTTACTGTTTGTCCTTTGTTGCCCAAATATCTACCAGTCTTCCCTCCAATGCCTGAATTTTACCTGTGGTCACACACCAGGAGGAGGTGGCCTGATTCTGCATTTGTCCTCACCTGACCAAAGTTTCTCTCTCCCTCCCCATTAGCTGTATGCATTACTTTTATATGTAAATCCCCTTCACAGAGTGCTGTGGTGGGCCTGTGATTTAACTCAGAGTTTCAGCCTTTTTAAGAGCAGTTCACTTGGACCAGCATTTTGACTTTTGCTATGTTGGCTGCTCCTCTGCTATTCTTGCTTACAGCATCATTAACCTGTAGGGAAAGGGTGAGCTTACCCATCACTGGAAATACAGAATATAACAAAAGTCCAAGTGATATAATGGCACTGCTCTCCACCTACCGACAGACACAGTTGATTCAGCCAAGCAGATTGCTTGGGCCCAAGACTTTGCAATTCTGATTGTTTATTTTGCTGCAGCCCAGTGCCTTTGCCCAGTGCCGCCACATATTCTGAAGCCAATGATGAGCTGAGTGTGTATATCCCAATTTCTTCTCACTCATCTGACAAGAAGTAAACAAGACCTTAAAAAGAAATTTGTCTCCTTCCTCTTTTTATCTAACAGACTCTTCTCAGTGTGCAGCACTAGGTCTTTATTCGGTATATCTCTGCACCTTGCACATCAGCATTTATCACTGATTTTTTAATTATGAGGAGACTAAGGACAAGTAAGTAAATAGTAGTAAATAGTTAGCCCTAAACTTAGGACTTACCCTATGTTGAAAACTGTTATAAATTAAGCACAGTGGATGGGATAGAGGGAAAGACCATATCTCGAGGGGAAAAAAAAAAAAAAAAAAAAAAAAAAAAAAAAAAAAAAAAAATATCTTTTTTCCTAAGCCTATTTTTGTTTAGCTGTTGGTTATAAATTATTGCTTGAATGTGCACTTCCTAATAATGGCCAGTGACAGTAAGGGGAAATTCCATACAGGCAGGGGGAAGAAAATACAATTAATTTCAATATATTTGCAGCACAGATTATTCAAAAGAAAGACCTAGAGTTCATTCAGATCTCTGTCTTCAGGTTTTCAGCTCCTTATCATATATAGACATAGACCAGAATTCACATCCCGGGTTATAAAACAACCTGGGAGCTGTAGATCTATACTGTAGAGCCAAAAAGCAAGCTCAGGACTAACCCCACTTAGGGTAAATCCACAGAAGCCTTTGGTAAAAGTTAACAGTCCCAATATGTTCCTATAAGCCAAACCTCAGAGCTTTTTTTCTCAGTTGCTGTCTCAGTCTGGTGTTACTTCTGGCCAGAAAAGAGATCCAGAAATGTTATGTGTTGAGGTGTCATCAGCAGAGAAATGCCTGTTACCTATAGGGAGCTTGAATCAACTTGCAGTTCTGGCCTGAATTCTTGAATGTGAAGGATTTCTCAGAAGAGTTTTGATTGCCTCTAAAAATAAAGCTGCATTAAAAAAAAAAAAAAAAAAAAAAAAAAAAAAAAGTTTTTAAAAAAAAAAGTAGAAATATTCATGCTAGCTCCCATGTCTCCCAGAATCTGATTTCATATACTCATCTCCACTTTCAAGGTAGGGTTTTATCAAAAGCAGAGGTACATTTCATCCAACCTTTCTAACACCCAAAGAGCAAGTATGCATAAGGCTCATCCCTATCATCTTTCTGTTGGTTTTCCTTTTGATCACAAAATGATGTCTTTCTCCATTCAGTGGGCAATGAACCTTTCAATATTTACCCCCATGGCTGCAACAGCTTCATTTATCTTCATCTTTGAAAGCAACTCTATAATTATATTGTGCATTGTTCTCCAAGAGCCGCTCGCCAGTTAAGAAAAATATGTAATCAGCAGTCTTCCTTTCTAGCCAAAGGTACGTGTGACCAGTGAGACCTTTCCAAACTAGGACTGTAAAAGAAGTTAGATATTAGATAAGGACCATTCTCCAAAAGAGAAATATATGCAAAAAGAAGGAGATAGACATCTAGCCAGAGAGTAGCCTTTCTAGATAAACACTTCTGGTTATAGATGATTTCAGATCACGTAACTGCTTTCCTGTGTTCCTTTGATTATTACTGCTTGTCACGGACACTAAAATTGGAATTTGTGGCTGACCCCCATTCCCTATTGGCAAATGACCCTGACAGGGTTATCAAGGCCTAATACCCAGTTTTTTCCTCTTCCCGTGGCTTTAATTGTACTGGTAATCTCACACGGCTTGTGAATTGTGAGAAGAGAGGGAGAGGGGAAAATGCAGAAGAAGTTGGGTTGAAAACCATGGAATTATGTCAGGAACACAAAGTTTCTCATAGGAAAGTCTCTGTCTCAACTATGCAGGATGGGGTATGGGGGTGGGAAGGAGGAGGGAGTTCTTCACGAAAATCAGAAAGAAATAGACCTTTCCTCTTGTCTCTCACGTTTTGCAGAGTAAATGCTTGGCATTAAAGAAGCCATGGGCTCCCTTGTCAGGATGAATCATCCCCTTGGAATCTGCACAGAGCATAGGCTGAAGAGGCGGTATATTGCCAAATGCCAAATTCATGTGCTGGAATCACAGCCCGCCGCTTCCAGCACAGCCCTGCACACAGCCTCATTCACTCCTGTTCCCATTTCTGGTTTGTGTCTTGTCACCTAAAACATAAACAGAGGCGAGGAGCTCATGGAGAGAAACGAGGGGGTGGAGGAATGGGGTGGAGGGAGGATGAGGCGAGGTTTCCAGTGAGACACAGCTCTTCCTTTCACTGCCCACAAGAATGGGAACATTCCTCTTACACAGCCTCCTGTGTGGACCCCATCCACATCTCCCCCTTTTTAACAGAAAAGTGCTGCTGGAAGACAGCTATCCCTGGGATGCTCCTGGGTATTTTTCCCAACATCATACATTTGGTTTGTGTTTTATTGCTCTGGCAATATTAGACACTCTCAGAACAAGATGACACTGCAACATCACATGGAGAAAAGACCACGGGCTAACTGTGAGAGCAGCCCATAGCCAGAAACAAAGATATTCATACTAAATAGCATATAAGTAACATTTAGCATAAGGTAACTTATTCAGTGCTGTGGTACAAAAACATTTAAGAGAGAGAAACTTTTCAAAAGGATTATTTTTATTCACAGCATTTCTTATGAAGCATTTTTATGGTAATAATGATAGGGAATTATAGGTGAAGTAAAATAGGTGTGAAATGCTTTTAATTTCCAGCCCTCTGTATATCACCTTTTGTTTGTGTGTGTGTGTGTGTTCCTTAACATGGGATTGCCTGGCTGACATGAATGGACCAAAGGTAACACAGCAGGATGCAGTGGTATTCTGGCGATGCAGAAGAAAGGGGTCCATTTCCCAATCGGTTCCCACTGATCTAATAAATATAACTATTTTATTCCCACCACCTCCTCTTTCCCACATGCCTCTGACAGTTGGAAATAATAGAGTTGCTGAATTCATATGGAAAGAAGGAAATGAAATATTAAAATAACAAGGCAAAGATAAGATTTGCATTTGTACTTATACCATTGGCTTTTAAGAGAGTTTCCCCTATTAATATTAGATTTTGACAGGGGAAAGGGAGGCCAAGTTTCTGCTCATTTCAAAGGCTGACCGTCATGCTCCTGTCATTAGTAGCATGTTTCTGAGTTAACTGATCATTCAGCAGTAACAGCTTAATTCAGATTGGGCAGATACACATAGCCCAATCTCTGTCAAACTAACCAGGACACGCAACATGGAGTTTATGCCAGATTTACACTGGCTGTGTCTAGACAGACAATATCTGATCTGGCTTAAAGAAAGAGTGGCATGAACAGACAATATCTGCACTAGAAAAAAGCCTGGCAGGACAGAGTAACAAAATCAAGTCAGTGGGGAAAAAATGTATATACGAGCAGTACCTTGTATTACGTATCCGCAGTTTTTCACTTGGAACTAGGGACCTAGTGCAGGATTTTCTGTATAACTGAGATGAAGCTGTACCCTTTGTTTACAGTGGTGCTGTGAGTTCCACATCTTCCTTGTGTTTGGTTCAGTGTCAGCACAGCTCTTAGATGGGACGTGGAGCTCATGGAGTTGAAAGTAAGAATTTCTTACAACTAGATGAAGCTGTCTCTGAAGATGGACCCAAAGAGCTTGAATAGCAAAGCATTAAAAATATTGACCGTATTTGTCCTGGATTCAATGTTCTCACTAGTTCTATCAGTTGTCTTCTTCAAAAAACAACTTTCATTTGTCTGCCTATCTCTAGTTATAACCCCTTTAAAACTCCATTTGACTTTCTTTTTGGACTGCCACAGATTTTCTCTTTCAAGGGTTGCCCCAAAGTAACTTGACCATCTCCGTTACTCCCTCTTATCAATGGGACCAAACACAACTATTTTGTGCCTCCATGGTATGTTTGCAAAGTGTTTTCCTAGTAAACCATGCCTTGCATAGGTCCTCTGGCTATCCTGGCAGAACTGCCACATATAAATTAGAATCTTCTCGATTCACATCTCAGCTCCAAAAAAAATGTGCAAGACATACACTGAACAAGTCCAGCCACCGGATGGGAGGACTCAACTAATTGGTTGAGTTGGCTCAAATACTTGGCCACCAGCTGGCTGATACAGCAGCCTCCAGCCCCAGGGGGTCAAATGTTCCACCACAAATACAACCTGGGTCTATTTAGTGGCAAAGCAATAACCTCTGGTACCACATGGCTCAGACCATTTTTTAATTATTATTACTAATTTTAAAATATAAAAATGTCATAAAACCTTTTTCAAAATTTAATTTTCATTTAAAAAAGAAAAGAAAAGAAAAGAATGAAAGCATATGGTATCAATCATATTTTATAATACTTGTAACTGCAGTTCGGAAACATGTGTTTCCTAACTGCTCATTCAGCAGTATCTGTATAATTTTTTTAAGCAAAAAACAACCCTCTAAACAAAGCATTTAAACTAACCAGCATCGCATGATATTGTACTTAGCTGAAATGAACCATTTTATTTGGGTGTAAGCTGAATAGAACCAGCAGTTACTGTTGCTCTGTTACTATTCCAGAAACCTTCTTTCAACTTTAAATTAGATTCAGGAAGAAAGGAGGAAAAATATTATGCCTTCAAATATCACTGCTGTTGCTGCTCCTGTAATGGTAAACACTGAAGGTGCAGTATATCTTGTTCATGCTGTTTCCAAAGCATTTTATTTAACAACGGAGAATCTGCCTTAATGAAGGAAAGCAATGGCTCATCAGAACAGGTTCCCTGTCTCAATAGTGGCCTTTAACTGATGCTTCCAGAAAAGCATGGGATCTGCCTCATTCATTTAGCCAATTGATACTGGGAAGGAAAGTACTTCATCTTGATCTCCTGTGATGATTAATTAATATTTGGATCATCTTTCTTTCCTTTGTCGTTAAGCATGACTGAAGAAGTATGATAATTTTCCCATAAGTGCCTTGGGATGCCCAACATATAAACTTCATGATTTCATCTCATATATTTAATAAACCTTAAGAGATTCATCACACCTTGATGCAGACGAATAACAGGAATTGGTCCCAGTCACCTATGCCTCAAACAAAATGCAACACTTTTTTTTTTTTTTTTTTTTTTTTTTCCTCTGATCAGATTAGTCCCCCAATTTCTTGAGATATATAGTACCCACTCCCTCCCATCACCATCCTGTCAAAATCATTTTTTTTTTCTCCTGAAAGCCACTGGGTAATTTTTAGCAGATAAATTCTCCACCTTCAAAAATTCAACTCCATCACATTTTGTTTGTTTGTCTGTCTCTCTGTTATGCTCTGCACACCTTCTTGCAACAGGGTGATAATATAGTTATTGCCAGAAAAAAATGGATGGACATCCCTCTTTCTCTCTCAGTCACACTGACATCCATTCATTTTACACTGAAATAACTCCATTGACTTTATTGTACTTGTTCTGACTTGGTATTGGTACAAGCAAGAGAAGAACAAGGTTCTATTTTTATTTTTCATTTCCTACGTGCAGCTGATGTCAGAGACCCTGCAGCATGCCAACCTTTGCTGAGAAACTTGACAAAAATCCACCCTTCTATCTGAAGACAAAACAAGGGATTATCAGCAAGAAATTAGCAAAGCAATCAATGTGCAAGAGGATCCTCATTTAATAAGTGCTAACTTTTATTTTCCTAATAGGCATTAAAAACAATAACACCACGTCCACGATACAATTTGATTAAATTGGCTCCGATGGCTTTGGGAGCAGTAATATGATTAAATGCCTAACACAGAGCATGTTCTTGGTGGCTGATCAGCAGAATGCCTAGCTTTTATTCGACACACACTGCAGTTCTTGGTGATGATGGCATTAACCATTTCCTATTCAAGCCTGCTGGAAAATCCAAAGTATTCTCCCACTGGGAAACACCCTGGAGCAACACCATGGAGAGAACTGGGTGTAATTTCCAAACACCCCCTTCTCACCTCTCCTATCTATTTTGCATGCAGCTTCTTGGTCATTGCTTGACCTGTACATGGAAATCATGATGGATCTGATGTTTTTTTTTGTTGTTGTTGTTTGTTTGTTTGTTTCGTTTTGTTTTGTTTTGAGTGGTCCTTTGGGGATCCAGGAATTGGACTCAATGATCCTTGTGGGTCCCTTCCAACTCAGATATTCTATGATTCTATGATTTTTTTTTTCTACCATCTATTTTGAAGGACAGCCATGAAAGTAAGGATCTTGACACAAGCCTCAGTCCAAACAGCACCACATGTAAGGGGCTCCTCTCCCCTTGCTGCACAGGATTGTAGTATTCCTTCCACATTCAGAAAGTTATCATGTCTGCCATAGCTAGGCCCTGCAATAATTCCCTTCTGACCTGTTTCACGGCTAAAATGACTGAATTAATTTTAACCCCTAAAGTAAGATTTTTATGTCATGACAGGCTTTATGAGTGACTTAAATGTGAATCCCTTGTGAAATGCTAAAAACACCTGATAAGTTTAAGAAATGTTTATACTGTGAAAAACTCTGAAGGAATCCTATGGAAATCAGGCAGACTATAGGCTGCTTGCTGTATGCTTGAGCTTAAGAATTCGCATAGGTGCCTGATGTATTGGAGCCAGGGACTTCTGCACAGAGATTGTGCAGAAGTCACAGCTTATACAAATTATACAAATTATACAAACCTCCCAGCAACAGGACTTTTATGAAGACAGCACTTTAGAAAGACATATACTTCATCATGTGTGTATCAGATACTATAACAGATTCTTCTTTCTATACTAAAGCGCCTTCGAATCAGGACACCAAGGAAGAAAACCAACCAAGCTTGAGGCAAAATATCTGAACAGAGTCATATTGCTTGATTTCACCCTAAATTCTGTAGGTTGGTTAAAATAAACACACACACACACACAAAATAAATAATAATAAAAAAATCCCAGGAGGATTTGTCTATGTGTCTATGTATTTATTCTGGACAAGCTGGAATAAAGTACAGCCAGTGCTTCAGAACAAAATATTTCAAGGTGCATAATGGCATTCATAATGTTGTTGAATTCAGAGCTCCGTACTAAGACAAAAGGAAATAATAATTTCAGCTCCTTTTAATAGCCCCCACATCATGCATTTGCACTTGTTTCAAACCCAGGGCAGACTTCACCATTTATTTTGTGTATTTCTAAGAGATCTTAGCCATATGCGGAGATATACTGTGACTGCCATTATATTAGGATATGCCTCTTCACACAGCTCTTGTCAGTTAATGAAGGGAAGACAGGAAAGCCCCATGACTAACTTCATTTACCAGAGAAGGAGAGATGGCAGAGCAAAAGCCAAGCACTTTCTGCAGAGGATGCGCTACAAGCTGAGGTCCTGAGTTCAGTACCTACATTTCTAATTCAGGAAAAGTCATCTGTCCTCTTGTCTACCCTGGCCAAGATGACTGTCTAATAGATAACTGGGAAATTTAAGCTACATTGGGATTTAAATAATTTACAGTGCAGTAGGAGAACAAACCTTTCTTTTTAATTAATCAAATTCTATAAAATCTGATCATTTAACAGAATCTGAAGTACAAATGATGATGTAATGATATCTCCTGAGAAAAAATTCTATACATTTTCCTTTCTCTTTTCCCCTAAATCAGTAATTACTAACATAATGCTAAATAAGAAAAGATTTAGTCTCCTCTCATGGACCCTTTGATGTAGCACACAGCTTTTTTGTTCTAATTTTGTATAGATAAAATAGCCACAGATTGCCCCTTTGTACCCTAACAGCTTTCTCACTATGCTGTCCTGCAGCCCAACTTCTTGTTCTGTCAGACTGGCAATATCTGTAGTGACTTACATTGCTTTTTTTTTTTTTTTTTTTTTTTTTTTCTTCATGCCTGCAAAGGTTCACACAGCCAGAGGAAGGCTCATTTCTGAAGAGGAATAATGCACTTAGAAGCCTCCTGGACCTTGTTCGTGGTCCTTTCCAGAAGAACTAATTGCCAAAACTAATTAAGACTGAAACTGATGGGGTTCTCTCCCACATAGACTTTACAGGATTAGGAACAATACTAGTTAGCTGTAAACACGGTCTCTTAAAAAAACTACAGATTCTCTTTGCCAAAGGCTTAGAGTGGGCGGGGATCAGAAGCTTTTTGATATGTAAGTATACCCAGTAGTAATAAAAGTCTTACACCAGGTTAACTACACAATTTGCTAATAACATTTGCTGACACAATCCATGAAAATCACTCTGGCAGCCTGATTTTTGGCAAGTGTACAAACATTTTATTGAACACATGCTGCCTATGAAACATGGTCTATGAAAACATGGCCCCCCTATTCACAAATGAGCAGCTGAGTAACATGTGAATAAATACCTGCTCTTGATTCCCTCTGGCTCATAGCGAGCAGGAAACCTCCAATTCTTTTGCATACATTTTGGAGGGCAAAGCAAGAAAACGTTCCTCAACTAACTTTGGTGTTGGAGAGCAAAATTTCTGTGCAGTATGGCCCATAACCAATGAGTGTCAGTCAAGGCAGGCATCCCACGTAAAAGGAATCACTGTTTTCACACCGTTTCAAGTTGAAACACGGCCTGCTTGTGTTCTTTCACTCTAAGTGGAGCTTACAGAATTCAGTGATGCATATTATAAGCCAAAATTTTTCAGGGACACAACTCTGCCTAGCCTCCTAGGAATTGTATGCAAGAATCGCAAGGCTGTGTTTTGAGATTTGCTCCAGCTACACAAGCAAGAGACCCAAGGAATATGTATGACTAGACATCTAGACATATAAAATATGTATCCAGTCTGACCTACCCATTAATTTATAAAGCAGCATTTCCAAAGGCAGACAGTGAGGCACTGCCAGTCACTACCATGACGCTAAAATAACATGACGCAGATCAGCAAAGAAATAGCAGGTGCCAGTAAACATGCTGTGGCCCCAAATATACTGGTTTTCCCCAGCAACATCTCTAAAACTTCCTGTGAAATAGGGCAACATAAAGTACTGCTTTACTGACTGCCTATCCGAGGGGGTCTGTAATAGGGAACGGGATGGATTCTTTTCGCTATGTTTCAGCCACATGGCTGCCACACTTCTGGGGAAATAATTAAGATTAATCAACAATACTGTCAGTTTTTCTTTCGCTCCTGGCAAACGTATTTCTATGATATGATGATGTGTCACTAACATCTAATTCTCTTATCATGTCTCCTGCAGTATACCCTAGAAGTATCTAGAAATGGGAAAGTCCTAAAAAAAAAAAAGAGAAAACGAGTGCTAACATGATGATTGATAATTGGCAGTTGTTGTTTAGGGTTCTTTGCTCATATATTTACTTCTGCACAGGTTGACTATGATTTTATGCAACCATTCTTGCACATATTTGCAAAGGTGACAGTAATAACACCAGGGTATTCCTATAACAAGGGAGAAGCTTTCTGCTTAGGAGCTATTAGCATTGTATTAAATCATTGGCTTTAGGGAAGAGGCCTGTCAAGTTTAACAATGAGAACCGTAAACTTATCCTTGTGAGGAGATGTGGGATGTTCTAGCAGAATTGCTTGCATTGTTTGCTATCTTCCCTAGAGCTGTTTCTTTATTTTACTGCAGCTCAGACCCAAATTCAGTACTTTTGGAGTAGCTGGCCTTTGCCAATCTAGTAGTCTGAATTAATGGTTTCACATTTTTACAGTTGTCTTAGTGACCCAAGTCCTCCAAAGCAATGCAAGTTGGGCAGCTTCGACTATACTGAGGATAATTAACTCTATGACTGTGATACATGCAAAATATGCACACACAAGATGGCATGTAGAGGAAACCCTTTAATGGTGTCTAATAATTAAGTAGGAACCAAAACAAAAGTCCTCCAAAACTGAAGAAGGAATGACATAATAAATTAATCTTTGTGGACATAAATTAATGTCCACAAGTGTGATGCAATCTGAGGGATGGCAGATTCTTGCTCTACAAGAAATACTGAATTCTGATAACCATTGAGTGATCCCTCATTTCTTCAATGTGCAAAGCTGTGAAACCCCAAGGGTTATTTTATTCCCTTTCATTTCTCTGCTGACAAGTGGCATGGGAAGTGTAGAAAGAGTTTAAAAATTTAGCTTTGAGAAAACATATTCCCAGTGGGTCCTACTTTATACACTGATTTCAATGGAAAACTATTTTCCTAAAGGTGTTTTTTTTTTTTTTTTTTCCATCCCCTTTTCCAGCTTGCTTCATGAAACCAAATGTTTTACATAATATTGGAAATCAACCCTTACCCCTCACTTACTCCCTCCCTCCCTCTGTCTCTCTGTGGAATAGGCAAATCAATGGAGAAGTGTTCAAGCTTTTGTTAAAATGAAAGAATGGAAAATTAAAGGAGGTTGTTCAGAGTAACAGTCACATAAAAATGTACAGCCTGTGGTTCTTGACTCTCTTTGACTGTAGAACTGTTGCTCGTTTCTCTCCAGCTGCCTGTGATAAAGGTACATATGCAGTCTGTATATAATTATATGAGGGTGTGCAGGCAAACCCCTGCACAGCCAGGATGATGTGAGGTTTCTCTATACACTCATTATGTTCCTGGACTTTCAGATTTTTGTAGACAAAATAAGATTTCTTTCATTAAAATGGGATTTATTTGTGGTTCAATAGCCTGAGGCTGCAGAAAACAGGGCATTTCACCATTGTGTCATTGAACACTGAACTCTTGCCTTTTAATTATATAGGTTTCTGACACCCAACCAGACTTCTCTTTTTTTCCTCCTCCCTTTAAGGGAGATTACGCAATTGTGACATAGCCAGGCCCCAAATAAGAAATTCCTAACCCAGATGGACACAGTATAAACATTCAGATGCAGAGAGCCTTGGATTAGGATTGCGGCAGGACCCGGTTGATTTGAACCACACTTTTCACAGGGCTTTGCTGGCCCCCAAATGAGAAATTATTAATCCAAATGGAATAACATAAGTATTCTGTCATGCAGGAAGAACCACGTGGAGGCTTCTCTCAGGCAGATGGACCAGTTGAATAGTCAGTGCTTACCCTGGTGAGAAATGAAACTAGAACAGGTTTTTCTTCTTTTTTTTTTTTTTTTTCTTTTTTTTCTTTTTTTTTCTTTCTTTTTTTTTTTTTTTTTTCCCTGTTCCTGTGAATATACCCAGTCATATTTGAAAGTGATGTATTTCTTACACTAAAGTGAAGGAACTAAAATCTCCTTGATTATGCAAAGGTAATTTGACCTGATGAAGAGTTCATATAAAAAAAGAGAAATACAATCCAGCTTTACATAGATCAAGGAAATCTTCAATCTGATAATGAACTGTCCCAGGTCCTATTAAAATTCAATTTGTGTTTCTGGTGTTCAACACCTCTGGAGCTCAGGCCATCTGGGTCCTTTCACATCTGTGATCCAGGCTTCCCAAAGGTCAAAAAAAACCCCAAAAGACTGATGGTGTAAATCTAACATGCAAGTCTTGATGTCATGAAGTCAGGCCCAGCCCTGAAAAGTCAGGAAGATCACCGGAGTCTGCCTGATCCAGAGACTGATGACTTTAGAAATCTCTTTCACATAACAATTAACAAACAGACTTTATAATCAAGAACTTCATGTAACTCTGAAGTGAAAATGTAGGGAACACATATATATATACACATATATGTATATATCTATTCTCTCTCTTTTTATTTATTTATTCTTATGCAAGAGACCTGTTTTTGAGAGAAATTAAGAAATAAAACGCCTTCCAACTACCTCGGTACTATTCCATGATTTTAAAAATGTCGTTTCATTGACTTTACATTTGCAATGAAGTTTATAAAATTATATGCAGTAAAACATTAACCTTCTCAGACACAATTTTCACAAAAAATTTCTGTTTCAAATAATTTTAAGAAAAATACTAGCTGTTTGATTCTTCTTGTAGTCAGATCCATAACATAAAGGACCATGCCACCCTCACAGAAAGACAAAGAAAGAGTCAGCCACAGATAGTTTCAGTATGCATACGTGGCAATTTTTATAAATATTAAATGTGGTAATATTTTATAAATATTTTTTATACAATATAAATATTGTAGACCATGTTGGGCAAAATTATCTGAAAGGATTTTTAACCCAACTGAAAGTCAAGACTGAGAACACTTAGAATTCAGTTGGCAAGCTAAGCATTATGCAGGCAGGAGATGAACATCAACTGAAGGATCCTTACTACCTCCCATGTGCTGCATGGCAGACTTTTACAAAAGCTTTTGCACTTTGTACTTGGTGCAGCCATGTATTAATGATATAGATTCAGGAATTTGCCACAGCTTCTCCTGACATGTGATGCACTGGCTGATCCTTATGGTTTCCCACAAATCATTATCATCTTCTCAACATAAACAGACACAAAAGGAACTTATAGTATTCCTGTCTGGCTTGATTGCACGTATTTCTGTGGGGTGGAAGTGCAACATGAAGCACAGCATGAAAACACATCACAGCTCTTTGCTCTGCACTGAGTGTTTTGGATGGGGCAGATGGCAGAGAAAAGCTTTTATGCATTTCCGGGAGACATAAAGGTGTTATATAGAGCCAATGAAAACTCAAGATAAGGGGGCAGAAGGTACCTTGAGGAGCTCTACAGAGGAGGAGTTAAAAAACTATGTTCCCCTCAGCAGACCCTTTGCCTTTTTTTCTAGCATCTTCTCAATGCCACCAGAAAATATCAGCAGCAATTGAGTTAAAGCTTGGCTGAATTATTCCTTTCATAAGCCTGTGTCTTTTTTTTTTTTTTTTTTTTTTTTTTTTTTTAAAGTAAAGGTTTTCTTTATTAATTTTACCCAGCTAGCATTCACTTAGCATTTGCTTTGAGGGATAATTGGCAGGTTGAGGTGACACTCGCCAGAATGAGAGCCATAAATCAGAAATAATTTCCAAAATTGGCTGAGGGGCTGATATGTTGAATAGGCAAATACAGGTAAAAATCTCTCTATTAGGCCTGACAGGAGCAGCAAATGTCAAGCAAGTGCTCTCTAATGCACCAGCTTAGATTAATTTTGTGGTCTCTTCTTTGGTTGATTTTGTCTTCAGAATGCTACTGTGCTCTGACAATGCCACCAGACTTCTCTTCTGGATGGAGGGAGTTTCTGTTTTCCTCTTAATTGAGGAGAAACCAAAATTGCTGTGGAAAATGAAGGTGACTTTTTAAACTTTTTTAGCTTTTCTTTAAAATAAGTCACTTTCATAGTCCCAGCTCTAAAGTTAAAAAAAAAAAAAAAAAAAAAGCCTGTTTATCTTTTTATCTTTGTTTTAAAACAGAAGATTAAAACATTTGTCATGAAGAAGTTGGAACTTCTTGATACACTTTAGGATCCACTTTATTTGCCTACTGAAGCGTACGATAAAACCCTCTCATCTGACTGGCATGAGACCACCATAAAGCAGGCAGGTGGCTTGGCAGAAAATTAACTTCTGATAATTCTGTTCACTCAGTGCCTTTCTCTCAAGGCTATCAAAGCACTTCACCAAGAGCAGTGTAGTTAGTAACAGATAACTATTACAAGGAAGTAGATAGCGATGATCTGCTTTGACAAAGAGAGAACTGGAACCACGTGATCTTTGTTGCTGGTGATGTCAAAGGCAGTGGTCAGACACCAAGAACTCCAACAGCCATAGTCCATAAAGCCTAGCCTCTAATTTGAGTTTCTTCCTTTTCCACCCCTGACAGAAATGGTCAAAATAATCAGATTTATGAAAATGAAAGTGGTTTTGGTCATTTTGCCCAAAACTTTGTCATGACTTTCAGCTAAATAAGAGGTGTGTTTCCTCCAGGCCTTTTGAAAGCAGGCATACACATAAAAAAACACATACACTGCAAAAATGGCCAAAATTCAGTCCCAGAATAAAACTGTGAAAATTCACAGTTTCTTCCACTGAGCAATTATTTCAGTTTTTGCCAACAGGAATGGTGAGATTTTAGCATCAGGTTTTTTTGTTTGCAACATAAATACTTGTAAAGCAAAAAACTGCTTTGCAAACTCTAGATGTATTTAAGGATCTTCTGTGAAATATGATGGACGAGGAGGATGAAAAGAACAGGTCTTGTCATGGGAAGCCAGAAAGAGAAAATTTCTCTGAGTACCCCAAGTCTTAAGACCTTGAAAGATAACAGGGTTAGGGTCATGGTACAAGATGGATTGCTGCTGGTAGTGATGGCTGAAATGTATAGAGAAGTGTGAGCTGGTAATCAGACTGACAGATCACAGTATTTCCCGCTACTCCCAATTTATTTCTTCCTTGAAGTCATAAACAGGTCAACTCCTCCATTCCTCTGCCTTAGATTGTGCATTTGTGTATAACTTGGTGTACTAGAGTCAAAGACAAAGTTCAAAGTTGGGTTGCATCCAAGCTTGGACACAAAATCTATTCCCAGAAGACCACCTGTGCATCTATTCTGTATTTTCATGGATGGGAAAGAAGGAAAGTTGATTCCCCTCAACTGCATATTTACACCCACTATAAAGGACTTGGGTACTTAAGGACACCTCTTCCTATTTACCTCAAATCCTGCTGGAGAAACAGTCTTACAAGATGACAAAGGAGAGATGGCTTCCTTCATAAAAAAAAAAAAAAAAAAAAAAAAAAAGGAAGCTTTTTTGACTGGCCTAGGCTGAAAATTAAAAGAAAATTTCTAGTCATTAGAAAAGACAGGTTCTTGGATCAGTTTCTAATTAGGGAATAGAGGAGCAAACTACCAAATCAGATAAAAAAATAATTAATTAATCAATTAATTTTATTATTATAAAACAAAGTTGTCTCCAGTGGTTGTGAGACGTATGTGACCCAAAGCACCCTTTGTACAGACACATATTCCTTGTGTAAAAAAGAGAGAATATAAGCATCTAGTACAAAAGGTTACTTTACTTAGGTTAGCAAAGGAGAGGTGATTTAACTGATGACACTTGTTACAACTAGTTTCTTTGGACTTAAGGAAGGCATTTCAGCAGTTCAGCTTGAAGTCACAGGCATGAGGAAGAAAAAGGCTAAATCTGTACAAGGCAAATTGAGGACTGTATACTTCAAAAGTCTTATGCTTACTAGCATTTTATTTTATATATATATATAAACATACAAGTAAAAGCAGCTAAAAATTTGTCTTGGTCTTGGATCCTTCCCTCTCCACTGGCAGCTAACCACCTTCCCAAAGAGCTCATCGCATTGAAGACTGTGAATGAATTTTGCACCAAGTCTGGCACTAATAAAACTGGACTAAGTCTAGGATCTAGAAGGAGACTCACCTAGGAGTACATTTCCTATCACAGGCACCTATGGTTTGATGGGCCACATACATTGCATGTAGCTCACAGCCAGCAAAGCTCAGCAGACTTCAGATCTGACTACCCCTTCCTACCAAAATAAATAAATAAATAAATAAATTAATTTAAAAAAATACCTCAGATATGGGAAAAGACTTATTGGAAAACTTCTCTGAGGTTCACCCAATGGAGTTGTTTTTCCTCTTCCCCTCTCAAATGAGAGGAATATTTAATAATACAGTAGCCATAACTATTTGAGTTTGGTCTGCTCCAGTCTGAACACCCACCGTGTCTCTTTCTAAACCATTTGCCCTTCCCTAATTCTTACAAACCACTTTACAACTCAAGTCTAATAAATAACAACTGTGTGAAACAGCACTCAGACAGTAAAGAAGTTGAAATTCCCCTTAATAGCCCTTTAAAGGAGTTTTAATTAATTCCATGTGCTTCTGTAGGATTATCAACTTTACAGTACGACTGCATGTGAAAGCTTTAAAACATTTCACTTATGTCTGCAGGATGTTATGTTACAAAAACTGGTTTTCATGGCTTGTCACCGCTCCCCATTAGCTTCTTGATTAATCCTAAAATCCCACTTCTCCTTCCCTTTCCACTTAAACTAGCTGTCTCTGCAGTTTCTCCTATTGGCCCCTCTTCCTATTCTCCTAGAGCTTTTTCCAGATCTTAGTGAAGGAAATCGAAGGATTTCCACAGATGGCACTGGGAGTTTGGCAGGATCATACTCTTCCTCCTGCTTACTCCTCAAAGAAGCCATTTAGCTAAGGCTGTGCAACAAATCTCTTGCACAGCTCCAGTTAGAAGCCAGCAATTCTTTGTTCTAACATAGATGTTTGAGCTTCCTCCCATTTTTCAGTTTCCAATGGATATTTCTTCACTTTCATCACTCGCTAACACCTCTCAGTTCCAGCCTCTCTTTTCAGTCCTTGTACTCTCTTCACTCCCTATTTTCATTCCTTCAATTACTTAAGTCCTCTTTCCAGGATCCCTTAGTTCCTGACTTCCTGCACCTTTTCCCCCTTGTCTCCTTCCAGCTTTTAGTACCACTGGGCCATTCATCTCATGTTCATTAATCACATAAGACTTGTGCTAATTATTGTTCAGCTGGGAAGATCTGAAATAGCATCAGAAATGAAAGAGAGAAAAAAAAAAAAAAAAAAAAAGAAAAAAAAAAAAAGAGAGGAAGGGAGAAAAGATTTGCTTCCGTCCCCGTCCCGTCCCCCCCCCCCATCATATTTACAACCAGTGACTTTTCTTAATGAGCTTCTGAAAGGAAGGCAAGTGATGTTAGAACAGGAAGCCTGAGCACAATGTGTAGTTAGGGGCTAGAGTTCGTGAGCTGTCCAGAGCATGTTTTATCAGGTCACCAAGTCAGGCGCACTATAGGGCAATTTCTCTTTCTCAGCATTAACCCTCAACTCTGAGTCCCTGCTGGAAAGGCCTCCCCCTTCACAAACACTCCAGGATAAGATGATAAGAAGATTACAAGTAAAGCCTCTCTTTAGCAATTCCACATCTCCTGTCAGACACAGCCAGTTAAATTACAGTGCAGGCTGCAAATGCATTGATCATCTACTCAGCTCCTACAACCCAGGGGTGAAAAGATCCATGCCGAGGATAAGTGAAGTAATCTCAGGAAAGTTTATTTTAGCTGGGAGGGGTTAAACAAGTTCAGTGAGGCAAGGCTTCAGGAGGGCGCTGGAGCCAAGTTCAGCAATGTCTTGTTTGTGCAGGTACAGGCTGCAGGTTATACATGCCACAGCAATTTGGGTCTCCTCCAGAATGCTTGTACCGTGCCATGTGAGATGCAATACCTAACCAGAAGTGACGGGGAAGTGCTCCAGTCATTCCAATAAAAGCCTCCACATCTTTGACCACTGATAGAGTAAACCCCCTCTTTCCTGCAGTAAATGTCTTCTGCTGAACCAGAAGAGGATTTCTTACATTCACAAGAGCTCCCCTTTTTACATAGGTGGCGACAGCATTCGTTTTACCTCTAAAATCTTAATTATATTTTATGACAGAAGGAATAAACTTCCCTAAGCAGTTTTGATAGTGAAGGCAGGATTGTCCATTTTAAAGATATATATATATATATAAAAAAAAAGTATATAAATCATTAGGAGTGCTTATGAATTCTATTCATGACTGCCTTCTTTATTAAAAAGACCCATTGTAAAATGGAAAGTTCAGAAGGCTTGGTGGTGAGCGAAAATGAATTATTATGACATCACTGGGTCATGAACTAGGCCCACTGGCTACTTTCCAGAATAAAATTGACTGTAGAGATCAGATGAGCCCATTTGTACTGAGAGACATCTGGGTGGCAGCCAAAGAATCTGGGTTCAGGATCCCTATTTACAGAACATGCTTCCCTTTCCCCTTTCATTACTAGGAGTAATCTAGATTTCCCAGGCACGATGTGTGGGATAATGATGTCACTTGATTCAGATTCCAGGAGGATTTTCCCCAGCAAGTTTCCTTATACTTTGCGCTTGGTGAAGGACCTCGTGAAGAACACTAACATTTCAACATCCAGCTGACACATACAGTACGTTCTCACTGCCCCGCTGATGGGAAGCGTTTTACCTTCAAATAAGCATAATTTGTCAGACTTTTATGTCAGTTTTTCCTCTTGGTTTCTTTCTGAGATAATAAACAGTGCCTGAAACCCAAGAGGAACTCATTTCTGCTAAGAGGTCATTTGTAAGCCTTTAAGAATACCTGCTGAAAACATAAGGGGATAGCATTTTTCCCCTCTTTTTGTCTTAACTTTTCTAGTTATCTTTCTAAATGCAAAATGACATCTTATTCAAAGCTTTCCAGTGTCATCTTCACCTTTCCTATTCTACAATTTATATTTTTTTGATATTGCTCGAGACTTCAAGGAAGCTTTTACCTAAGACTGTAATACCTATTATCTGAAACATTTAGGTGCACATATACTTGCCAAAGAGCAATAATGCAGATCAATTGGACGTCAGCAGTCCAGTAAGGTGGAATAGTATATTTTCTGGGAAGAAAAGATGTCTAACCATCTGACCTTAGCACTGGCACCATCTCAATATTAATATATTTTATGCATGCATATGATAACGTTTTACCTTCCTTATGGTTCTGCAGGGAAGTTTCTCTTCTCCCTACTGAGGATTATTACCTATTCAGAGGTGGTTATGATTATAGATACTTACTAAGACAAGAATAATTGACCATAAAAAACCTTTTATATTCCCACAATTATTTTTGCATTGACTAAAAGTGTCAAGAAAATCTAATTTTATTAGCAGGTCCCTAATTTTGCTTTCGTTTAACGTATAACTAGGTTTCCTTTCCCACCCAAGGTATGTTTTCACTTCAGTATGTTTAGCAATGATGCAAAAGAGCAATTTGCTTTCTCCTAACAGATCTTTATTTATATATATATATATATATTTTAAAAAAGCAAAATCCAAATCAAATCAAAACAAAACATGCTATCCTTGCAGTCAGCTAGAGATGGTAAAAGTAAAATCTATGCCCATTGGGTACTACCCTGGTTTGAGGGAACATTCTGGCAATTCAGTAAAAGGGAAAGAAGCCTGGGCAGAGCCTTCATACTGCAATTTCTATTAGAAGCATGTTATCCTTTATGTCAGCCTGAATGTTTCTGAAATCCAGATCTCATGGGATGTGATTTTTAAAGGCACTTGCAAGTCTCTGAAAAAGTATAGCTCACTTAGGTGCTTTTGAAAATCCAGTCCAAAGACTGGACTCTTTCTAAAAGTGCCCTTTCTATTGCACAGTTGTGACTGTGGCCTAAAACTCATTACATAAAGGCCCTAAAAAATTTAGCGATATGAAACCCCTAGTTGCTAGGATCTTGATAAATAACAGACCTAACCTCTGTAAAGCTTTACGGAGGCTCTGAAAGCAATCTGCATAAGTATTTCCACACTTACAGCTGTACTGAAGTACGTGATAAGGCTCCAGTAGAAAGCAAGTGCGGCTTTGTCGTAATCTAGGCCTGAGGTTTGTTCTGGGTGCATTTCTCCCTCTCATACCTACTGAGTTCACCATAGAAGCTATTCTCTACTTTTGTCGGAATTTTTACTTGAACGCAGGGTTTCAGGACTTGGCCTGATGTTAACAACAGAACTAACTGAAAACTTCACAGTAAAATACACTTTAGAGCCAAAATGATTTGTGGAAATATTTTAGCTTCAACACAGACTTTGTTTACAGGCCTCCTAAGTGGACCACTGTCCCTGACTTGGAATTTGGTTCACTTTCTGCCACTACTATATGTTTTCTGTATCATCTACTCCTTTAATATGTCTACACTGTGCTCTTTCCTTTAAAATTTACTATCCTCAGAGATGAACCATTCAAATTTCTTAAGCTTCTGTTATTTTATGAGTCATTGGAGAAAGCACTTGTAAGCTCAGGATGCTCCATGGTCCAGCACACGGCTGAAAACTAACTTCCAGCTGCTCTGCTTGTTCAGTACAACAGGGCACAGACCCTCTGGAGGACACCCTTGACTCTTCCTGAGGGTAAACTTGAAGATTTGCCAACAGTCTAGAAAATTAGGCTGGTCTTGAAATTACCCTTGGACAGGTCCTTGAGATAAAGAGCAGGTGTACTCTGGGCCTTTGTGAAACAGAGATAAATATCCGCTCTCTAATTTGCAAGAAATGTTGCTTTCAGCTAAGAAAATGCAGCTGTTGAAGTTGCCCCAGAAAAAGAAACAGAAAAAAGAAAAAAAAAAAAAAAAAAAAAAAAAAGATTTGCTATCTTCTACCATGCAGGAACATATTGTGAGTTATTTTTGAGAGCTGCTGTCCTACAGGGTTTTATTTTCCAAAAACATTTATGAAGCTAATTTGAAATATTTTCTTCATCAAGAGCATAAAACAATGTGACAGAAGAATTCTTTCCTATTAGATTATATCCATGAATGAAAGTTTAATTGTTTAGTTTAAAACTGTTTAAGGAAACCTGCACATGAATAGGAAGTCAGGCTTTTAAAAAAGCCAGTCATAAATATAAACAAATATGTGATGCCAAATAGCAATTAGTGCTTTGTTTCTTTTTTGAATGACAGCATATCTTAAACTCATTCATTTCCAGTTCTGACTTGCTGCAATGCGTAAAAATACTACTGCAAATCCACCAAATAAGCTTTGTCTTTCTCTCTTGAAGTTCTTTGGCTTTCACTGACTTTAAACGTTCTGTTTTCCCTTTATCTTCTGAGGCACAAAGGTCTCCACCTCTTTTTTTAACTTAGTTTGCCATGGCAATTATTCATAACTGCCTTACCTGGAAATGTTTCACAGATAGAGACAGAGATTGTGTTCACCAGTTGGAGTGCTAACAAACTGACTGCTGGTATTTTAAATGCTGTGGCATGTAGAGTCGTTGCAGATCTAGATGGTTCTAATTGCTTGCAGTTGTTGAGTGACTGTCAAAACCATTTATTCTTACCACTGATGGTAAATTTTGGGGGAAACGTCACTGTAGACAAGAAGGTAGATTTTTCAAAGGCATAAATGGTAGTCAGGCATTTCACTGTCATTTGCTTCTTTGAAAAGCCTGCCCAACTCTTTAGACAAGTTGCCTGGCAAACAGATGTGCAAGGATGGATTGGACATTTAGGTATCAACACCATCTTTGAACTTCTTGGATAAAGAGTCTGCCAACAATTTTTTGGCCTTTCCTCTAACGCTTAATGTCTTCTAAGATGAAACACTAGCAAGTTCTTCAAGCTCATGTTATTTTAAATACAGGCCAAGACCTTTAACGAATTTGCTTAGTGGTGGCAGAGAGGAAGAAAGATTTGGTCCTAAGTGTTGTTCAATAGCATGTCTTGGTTTTCTCTGGATGGTAGCCAGGACTGATATTTAAGAGGTGTTTTGCTGATGGACTATCCTATCTCAGTGACAATAACAGAGTAGCACAGTCCCCAGCAGCCTATCCATCTTACTAAATCTAAGAATAGATTCATAAAATGAGAGAAAAATCACAGAAGAGCCTGCAAGAATTTAACTCACCATTATTAAAAGAGAAAGCAATATAACCCTCTTCTAGAGCATGGGTTCTCACACTTTGGGGGCAAATAGTGCATTGTCAGCACTCCAAATTCATCAAGAGCCACCAAGCATACTTAATCAAAATTTTAACTGAAAAAACACAAAAGATAATAGAACTTCCACCACAAAGATTACAGGACTTTGAAGGCCACCTGCTCTATCTTACAGACCACGGATTGTCCTCAAATGAGAATTTGATTTTTTTTTTTTTTTTTCTGAACTTTCTCAAACTATCTGAGCAGCTCTGTAAATAAATAAATAAATAAATAAATAAATAAATAAATAAAATGCCAAGAATTAGTGAAATATTAGTGAAAATTCATCAACTATTTAGCTTGTAATGTTTTGGAGGCCTTCAATTTAAAACATGTATGTACTAGGGAAAAGTTTTTCCTACATTTGATCTCAGTGGAATCCCAGAAGTGGTGTTGGGAGCTTATGACAGTATCTAAAAGGAAAAGAAAACATAGGAAGAGAGAAACTAATGAAACAGTTGTCAGCTAATAGTCCAGTAATAGAGATGTGACATGGTGATCAGCCTATTAGGAATCTGATTGAGATAGGATAATCCAATTCACTTATGTTTCACTATAAAAACTGAATTTTGAAGATAAAGAAACTAAGAGCTTGCAAATGGAAAGATTCTGGAATATTTTACTCTATATTTTCTTCAGAATGAAATAGCACTTTTTTTTTTTTTTTTTTTTTTTTTTTTTTCCTAGAATATTAACATTTGATTTTTTGTGTGTGTTATCACAATACATGACAAAATTTCACTAATCACTGATGGACTTTTTGATGTCACAAGGAAGATCTCCTTATTTTATTGGAATGTTAAATGAACACCTATAAAGTAAGTATTGAATAATTTCAGTGAGCATTTACATTTAAAAAAGGCCCAAAACAAAATCACAGAAATCGTGGTTGAAAATGAGTTGGAAGAAGATCTAGGAAAATAGCTAGAACCTAAAATCTACTTTAAAGTATCAACAGTGCTGTAGAACTATTTTTTTCTTGCTTTTCCATCACTTGCCATTGGTACCTTTGACAATGACACAGGGTTAAGTCCCTAAAGAACATGCTGAGAGCATGACAGAGAAGGAAGCATGTCTTAGCACACGTTCTTTCCATATCTGAAGACCTTGATGTGGACCCTAATGATAGAAACATATTTAAATGTATTGACAGACTACAATGAGCATCAACATAAGTCTATAGCACCAGAGATCCAACTTAAGGCTTCAGTTAAGCAAAATTTCCCCTGTTATCAATGAGTGTACTCCCCTGAAGAAAAGAAAGAAAAAGAATTAAAAATTAAAAATTAAAACATTAGCGCTGCAGGAAAGGTATCAAATCAGTGAGAGCATGAATATACCAATGGAGAAAAATTCTAAATTTTCTGGTGGGACTTCAAAATTTCATTCAAAGTCCTGGACTTCAGAATAGGTTTCAGTTTTCAACAACTCCAAATTTTCTGATGCTATATAGAATTTCAGCATTTAGACAAAAAAATGAGGAAATCTTACCCTACTTTTACTCAACTAATAAAGTCCAGAGACTTATTCTTTAGAGGCTGAGATAGCCAAATTTTATCTGGAGTTAGCATCTGAACTTCTGGGACAACCTCCAAACTTTTTATGATACCTCTAAAATACACCCTTCTTTTTAACAGTCTGTATGCTCTTTGCCAGTCCTCCAAACACAGATACAATGCAGCCAGTTCTTTAAGTATATGAAATCCCCTGGTAGACAGTCATATTCAAAAATAAAGTGCCCTTGATCTACTGTAGCTTTATCCTCCCAGGCCAGTTTAGTGTCTCAAATATGAGAGTTCAATAGTGCTTATATAAAGATTGCATAAGTGTAACAGAGCAATAACTTATGTTCTGATTTCTGCACTTTTTTCAGTTTTCCTTAACTCTCCTAAGTGTCCTGGTAAAGAAAAACCTATGGGAAATAAAATAAAAAAACTCTGGGATTTTTTTTTTTTATTTTTATTTTTTTTTTTTTTTTTGAGTGGGGAGGAGGGAGCTCGAAAAACCTTAAACTGTAGGATCAGGGCTGCAAGGGACCTATTGCCTCTGTCTCTGCCTTCCTATGTTTTATATGCAGCTTCATTCCCTTTCATGTAGTTAATCCGACAAGTTTTTGAACAACTGTCTAACTTGTTCCCTGAGCCTCGGGTAGAAATTTTTTATCTTTGCTAAGAACAGCATGGAAAACTTTTCCAAGTCAGTTAACAGTTTGTCTCACTGTGGGTTTTCAAAGTCTGAGTACAGATTTACTGCATGTTTTATGTATATTTTTTTAGTCCCAAGGTCCCTTCTCTTCACAGATACATACACAATGTGTCATGTAGAAAATATAAATTGTTGATTGTACAGGCACTTTCCTCCTTTTTAAACCTTTCCAAAGGTCTTTTTGTTAAATACACCCAGACACCGTTTGACAGATGAGGGGCTAATTGCTCTGTGAATTACCTCTATCGATTCCTGTTTCATGTTGAGCCAAACAAACAAAAGATATTAATGCTTCGAAAAAAATGAATGATGACCTTTCTCTGCAAACACAGCTTGCGGCCTCTGATTATTGGTGATTCCAAAGAGCAGCGGTCAATCGCAATAGCTGTAACGCTATGATCACTATAATAAGCTTGCCTGACCTTCTCTGCCATGTTAAGTGGTTTAAATTTATTTGCCCAACAACAGTGGAGCTTTCATTTAAAGTCACAGAACATTCAATTCTATCTAAAGATCTAGGGTATTTTTTTAAAGCTTTACCTGTTAAAAAAAAAAAAAAAAAAAAAAAAAAAAAGTGCCTCAGTTGGAAGTGATAATAAAAATGGATACAAGGCACAGCCACAAAGTTATTTTAACCTGCATAATCAAGAGTCCTTGTTATGGCTCTAACAGAGAGGATTTTTCTTGATCATTTTGCCTTCCCACTGCTCCAGTCGTCATAGAATTGTAATCTATTTTGCACTCTCCCTTCAACAGAGTTGCAGTTGGGCACTATCTTTGCAGTTATCCCAGCTGGACTAAAAGAAAATCATTATCATTGAATGCAAATGCAGTGCTAAACTCCAGTCCCTGTAAGCAAGATTTCCCGAGAAGTGGTTGATAGTAGAATTTAGCTACAAGGAAAACTCCTGCAAGTCCTTCATCAACGTTCTCTCCCTTTCCCATCTTCCTGGCTGAGGTTAAAGTGAGAGAAAAAAAGAAAAAAAAAAAAAAAATAGTAGAAATCCAGTTGAGGCAAACTGCAGAAGATGGAGCACTTATCTTTTTGCTGGAAGCGGTCTACAAATTTACTGGAATATTCTTTATCTTGAGATTTCCACCTCTCTGCTTGGTTTCCTATGGACAAGAAATACATGCTAGGCAATCCTTCTGCTTGATGTGTTCAATAACATGACACTGTATCCATAAAATGGGAATAATAATCCTTAGTCCCCTTTTCAAAATGCTTTTCTAAGTGTTGGATACAGCAGCCTCAGTAAAGTCCTTGGGAATTCAACATTCATTTTGATCATTGCTATAAGCCACTGCAGTCTGGTATCAAAAGAAGGCTGAAATACAGCAATGGGAAAATATGGTCTAAATTTGTTAGAAACAAAAATACAGAATCAGAAATGATTCCTGAGAGACACAAAAGCCAGCAGAAAACTGTTCACTTCTCTCAGCCTCATTTTAAAAATTCTATTTACCTCTCCTCTTTCCCTGCGAAGAAGGCAAAAACACTATGTGTTTTGAAATTCCCTCTCCTTCCACACATAGCCAGTATCAGCTCAGGATCAGGGTTCAGCCCAAACTCACCACCTGCCCATGAAGTCTCCTGCACCCTCCCAGCTTCCCACCCATGGGTGCTCAGCATACTCAATGCTTGCTTGGCTGATGGCTTCTGAGTACCTGGATTCAGCCAGAGACAAGTCTGTGTGCCTCACATTCAGCCTGCTTTCTAATTCCTCCATATATATCCCCCAAATTAAAGGGATGCTGGGAGAAGAAACAAATAGCCACAAAGGTGATTTTATGGGTAGCACTCAACTCTGCTATGAATACAAGGCAGGATTAAGAGGTGGAAAGAAAATTCAGTTGTATTGGCAGGCCGGTGGCATCCTCCAAGGCAGATCTAAGTAATGATGTAGACATGTTTAGCTTGAGGAAAACTTGGAAGTGTAATAAAGCTAAGTCAAGTGCAGGAGGGTACCACCTGCCAAAAGAAGTGATGAATCAGGTAAGCACACCATAGAAAAGAATACAGAAAGGAGAAATATGGGGAAAGTACCCTAAAATTTTCTGTGCAGATATACTGGCACAGAGCATAGCTGCAGAGGATGTTTGTGTCTATGAAAGAAACTTCTTCCCTAAATGAATTTATTATCAAAATGCCCCTGAGGCTGGAATTTAATTTCAAATAAAGCTTAAGTAATCAGACATCTATGTCTTGGAGCTGTGAAAGTCTGAGGCCTGTTGTGTTGCGAGAGACAGCTCTATCTTTAACATCAAAAATTAAAGTTGTGAGAAAAGTGTGTTTCTGGCATTAAAAAAATAAATAAATAAATAAATAAATAAAAATAAACTGATGCATTTATGTATCCATATCAGAGTTGCATCCAAGGAAGGAAGAGTCCTTTTAAACCCTTATGTGGCAAATAGCCCCCATAACAACGGTGTAAAGGATGAAATCTCAACGATCATACCAAGGAAGCTGTCCTTTCTCCCCAGCCGAGCAGTCAAATCTACATCATAGTTATTATCCAATTTGACTATCATGGAGAAGGGCAGTTCTTTACTTGGAGCTGGAACAAAAATATGTTCCAGGTTTTGCCTTTCAGCACATGTGATACGTGTTGTGGTTTGTTTCCCCAGAAGTAATAAATGAATCCATTATAGTGTCTGGAATTTTCCAGAAATCTCCCAAAACATAGATGATAATTTGAAAACCTTGAGTTCCCTTGATGCAGCATAAGTCATTTAATAAATAAATAAAATAATAAAAAAACAGGGATATTATTTTTCATAGTAAGAAAACCCATAATTTGTAGAACCCAATTTCATCACTAGATCACAGTGAAGTTCAAGCACTTTCTATAGAATGGGAAACTAAGGCACAGAGACAGAGGGATGCACAAGAAAGAAAAAAAAAAAAAAAAAAAAAAAAAGGAAATCATTTTTCCATCTGATCCACAACGTTTCACTTTCTAAATTCATAATAACTACTGTGATAAGAAACTGTCACAAACTCCTCCTGTTGCATCTTTTTGCATGTTTTAAGCCCAATGTATCGAACAAGCAGGTAAATATTCACAAACCTTGAAATGAAGAGGCAGCTGGTTAAGTATTGAACAGATGTTGAAAATATGTTCACACAGTTGTCAAGGTTTTTCAATATACGGATATTTTGGAGACACTTTTTGGAGTCGGGTGTTTTTTGTTGTTGTTGTTGTTTCTTTTTGTTGTTTCATTTTGTTTGCTTTTATGAAGATATCTTCAGCATTTTTGCCTCTGCTGTTGTGTTGTGTTGCTTTGTTGCTGAAGGGGGGAAGGAGAAAGGAGAGAAGTGGCATATTTTAAACTACAGTTTAAAATGGGTCAAAGCCAACTTGACTGAGGATGAAAACTGTGTTCATTTGTTATTTACCAAAAGCTTTTTTAATTTATATAAGGAGTTGGTCCTCTCAGACCAGCTTGTTTCTCCAGGTGTGACAGCTTCCTCAGAGAAAAATGGAGGAAAATCACAGAATCACAGCAAACAATGCAGCCAATATATATATATATATATATTTTAAATGACCAGGCAGTCCAGCACAAGGGTGAGGATTTTCCCATTTACCATGAGCTTTTCTAGAGCTTGGCACAAACTGCTACCTGTTGACGTAAGAATTTAGAGTTTGTGTGCAGTCACTCCAGCCCCTTATAAGTTACTTTCCAGTGAATTTTCCTCAGGAATAAACTGGGATTTAAAAAAAGTAGAATGAAGGAAAATGAAATTCTGTGGTAAACATTTTATCTAGCTGGAGGTCCTGAGAAGTGTCTTTCAGACTCTAAAAATTACATATTGTGCAAGGGGATTTATCAAGATTTCAAATAGCATCACTGTGTCTGGGTAAAGTAAAACATACTTTGGCCTGGAGACTGGTTTCTGACCAATAGGCTCCACCAGTGCAGCAGGCTTTAGGACTGGTTTCTCACAAGAGTAGCTCTTCTGAAATGCCATTTCACACCAGCTGGGGATCTACTCCTTAAGAACAAAGGAAAAAAATTACAGCTAGTCCCTAAAGGCAGATAGCTGGCATTTCCTCCCACTTGTGCCTCCACCAAGTCAAAAATAGCTTCTGTTCAGGAGACATCACACACAGATGAGGATTTAAACCATTCTCAAACTGAGGATGCTGCTCTGCCCAAGACTGTTTCTCCAAGAACACTGATATGCCACAGTTCTGGCTTGAAAAGGCCGGATGCGATAATATATGGATCTACAAGTTCTTCAGATTTTATAGGACAACTCCCAGTAGAACGTCTGCAGTTGTTAGCTCAAGGGATAAAAAGCTTGTGAAGATGTATTCCCACAGCCAGATGGGATATAGGACTTTCTCCCTCAGATGACAACCTTGTGTTTCAAATCCTGTCTAGGTAAATTACCTTTCCAGGGCTGGGTATTTCCTTTTTGGAGATTCCTTGGAAATAACCACCAGGGAATTGACCAACTTCTGAATGGCCTGGTCAGACAAGAAGGAAGGAAACTTGCACTGGTCCAGTGGGAGGCAACACTTCAGGCAGTCAGCATCCTGCAATTCTTCCAAGACAGTGAATCATAGCAGTTTAACTCTCTTTCAAGGGCAAACTTCTTCCTTTCAGATAGGGCCAAGGTAGCAAAGGCAAGGCCTAAAATAGTTTCAGCCAGCATTTGGCTTTGAAAACAATTTCAAAGAATGACTGCTTACTGCTAGGAAGAAGCCTAGCCTTGATCTAGAAGAATGGACAAAGAACATCTCTTTGAGTCTAAAATTTGGAAAATAAGAGCCTATTCAATAAATAAATACAATAAATATGAAAATCAGTTGCAAGATTTACTTAATATCTCCATGTAGAGTTCCAAGGAAATGTACAAACAAAATGGCTTGCCTTTTCTTGTGGTTGCTGGAGATTAGTAATAGTCTTGATACCTACTTAATTTCCTTATATGATGTTAGATTTTATTTATTGTTTTATATTATATTGAAATAAAAAGCAGCTACAGACCTTTTCACAAAGAAAGTTCATGCTAGTACCTTAATAAACAAGGCCATGGCTCCAGGGGCTGTTGTGAGCTTTTCTTTACAAAACATTGCTTCACCTCCTTACTCAGATGGGTTCACATTTACATTTTGCTGTAGGTTCTCTCTATTTACAGTTCAGAGCTATGCTTTTCCAGGTTAACTATAGCCTCCAGACTTTTTGTGAAGCTAATGTCTGGTGGCCAGACATTCACAATAAGTTAGGGCATCATATCCATCAGGACTTGGGTCTTGTATAATAAGTGAGGAAAATAACTGGGTAAGTGCTTCAGTGTTTCTTCAAGTTCCTCAAAGGTGTTTTGAATATTGTAGTGGGTCAAACAGATCTGTATAGAAAATAATTCATATCTAATGGGATGAACTTGAAAAAAAAGCTCATGTGGTAGGTGATTAGAGTTGCAATTCAGATGCCAAAACTAGAAAAAAAAGTGTCAATTTAGTCTGACCTCCTTATATGAGGCAACGGTTCACATTAGGCTTATATGGCTAAGGTTACTCTAGGGTCTCTTGGTGATGGTGTTACCAAGTAGGAGCCAGAGACAAACCTAGTCCTTAGACAAACATTTTGGTTATCATCAGAATCACACCAACATTTGTCCTAAGATGGAATCCAGATTCTTCTCTTCTTGACTAGCTATAACCTCTGGTAAAGTTCTCTAAAAGCTTTTTCTCCCTTCCCTAGACTCAAGTAATAGTGATAATTGATTAATTGATTCAAGACCAGAAAAAAAAAAAAAAAAAAAAAAAAAAAAAAAAAAAAAAGATGAGATGATTAATGTTTTAAAATTTAGAAAGCTGAAATATAGAAATTTTCTATTATTTTAAA
>CM021774.1:16252732-16301067 GCA_011076525.1 Nettapus auritus
AAAAAAAAAAAAAAAAAAAAAAAAAAAAAAAAAAAAAAGGAACTAAGAATGTTGGGTTAAAACTCACATGGCTGAACCAATTAAATTTCCTTGAAGATGTTACAGGTATTGTCAATTAATAAAATCAAAAGATTATTAACAATCTAATACACTTCCCTACATTTATGCAGTTTATATAACCTCTTGCAACTTAGTTCATCTCAACAGCAGAAATAGAGAGGTTTTACTACAAAACTGAATTACTACCCAGTACTCAAACTCTACTCCACTCTTTCACAGGATGCAACAGAAAAGGCAAGCCATGCATTAAAACAAACAAACAAACAAACAGACAAACAAAAACAACAAAAAAACAGAAATGGTTGACATCAGAAACATTTTTCTATAGCAATGTTCATATAAAATTGAAATAACTATTCAAGATAAATGGCTAATCTTCATACATATGGCTCTTGCTAGAATTAAAATTTATTCTATATGAGCAGAAAGATTTTTCATTCTTTTTAAATAATTGTTTAAAAAATATTCCAGTCCAAATTATGGACGTCAAGCCTACAAAATGTTATTTTTAAACATCAAGCTGTTTTCTTTTACTTAGAGAGAAGCCAAGGAATAAATTGCTAAATATAGTTTATATGTTGGAAACAGTGACACAACCTTCATTCTCTTGGTGCTGTAAAATATGTAACTTTAAATATAAATTTTACAGAACAGTATTTTGCTCAACAGAGATTTCATTTCACTGAGTGAATCACATTAATAACACTTAGTTTATATAGTGCTTTTCATCTGTGGATCCCCCAGCACTTTACAAAACGTAAATTCATTACCAATATTTTACAGAGATGCAATAAAGGGATTTGCTGAAGGTTACACAGTGAGTTAGTAACAGCTGCAGAAGGAATGAAGTCCCAAAAACTTGTTCTTTGCCTATTAGAACACAATGACCTGCACATTAATTTATTATTATTATTATTATTTTATTTTTTTTATTTTTATTTTTCTCTCTTCTTTCAGCATGCGTCCCTGGAAAAACACCCTGAGAATTTATTGCAGGGAAGTAAACCAAGTCAGGTACTAGGCAGCATTTTGTGATCCAGTCACCTAATATTTATTTGCCATATTTATCCTTATAGTTTCTACACGAAAACTGAGAAAGCCAGGTGTGTAACACCTATACACAACATAGTCTATGCCAAAGGAACTTACACTTGAACAAGACCAAGAAAGACAGGGTAGAAACAAATGTGACACTGATATTTGACAAGTATCAAACTGAGTTCAGTTTAACTTCCTTTTTTTGGGGGGAGTGGAGGGGGAGGCAGGGGTTACTTTGGGAATGAACAGCTCAGTGGAATGACAAGAGGAGGAAAAAGAGATGGAATGATAGGATGGATATAAGGGGAATTTGAATAATAATTAAAAACCACCCAACAATAACAGAGGAATTGATGAGTGGTCTATTGAGCTGTGGTCATATTTTTCTTCAAGGACTGCTCCCACAACAGTCAACATGTTGTGATTTTTTCTTTTTTAGAAAAAAAAAAAAAGGGGGGGGGGCCGGCGCCCCCGGGGGTTACTCCTTGCTGGCTCTTTTGTAGGCCCAGGAAGATAATCTAGGGGACTCACACCATTTCCCAAA
Organism: Nettapus auritus; assembly: GCA_011076525.1. Lineage (NCBI taxonomy): Eukaryota > Metazoa > Chordata > Aves > Anseriformes > Anatidae > Nettapus > Nettapus auritus. The sequence goes on from CM021774.1 coordinate 16,254,375, forward strand.
AGACAGTTATCTTCCTCATAGAAATTATCAAAAATTGGTAGGAATTTAAATGGAGACAGCGAATGGCATCACCTCCAAGTTATCTGTATTCTATACTATTTTATACTATATCTGTATAAAGCCACACAGTCTCCAGAACTAGTGGCTTGATATTTATAATAATAAAGTGAATGTGGAATACTGGATCACAAAGATTTAATGATCCCTAAACTTAGATTCTTTGGTAGGAATAAAATAAAATAAAATAAAATAAAATAAAATTAAATAAAATAAAATAAAATAAAATATATATTTAAAAAAAAAAAAATCTAATCTTCAGGTGCTTTTCTAAATTCCAAATCTGGAGTCTAGCCAACTTTGGAGTCTGGCCTCCCCAAACTCAAATGACATTGATTTAAATTTGGAGTAAGTATTTCTTTTAGTAGACTCACTCTGGATTGGGAATGGAATCTGTCTTAAGAAATAGTGTGTCTAAACCCACATGCATCAGTTCCCAAAACTCTTGAAGAGAAAAAAAAAGTTTTCTGATACTTCATTTTTAGTCTTGCTTTTAGCAGTAGAATAAAATTCTACTTCCCCTGACAGATGTGGAGTGGTGTGTCTCTACATAAATAGAATTAATTAGATCATTGATTCACAGCAGCTGAAAATCCGGTCCTCTGTTCTATAGTACATGTCAATGTTACACAGACAATAAGGTTTGCTTAACAAAAATATAACTCTGGTCTTTCCAGGTATCACTGATACTTGATTGTTTTGAGTATTGGCTTTCTGACAGGGTTTGGAATTAAGCCATTTTTATTAATTTAGTTATTTTTGCTGATATAAAAGGTCGTCTATCATGTTAATGATGTATCGGTCTGTGGTACCACTGAACAATAATTACAGAATGTTCCTAATAGTAAATCATTTGTCACAATCAGAGCTCACTACAACAACCTTTTGTTGAGCAATAGAATACATTAGGTGAATAGCAATACACCTTTATGCTTACCAATTAAAGGATCCCACACATACAGAATTTACATGAACTTTAGAGTGAAGTATCATGAATTATGAACTGCTGCTTACAAAATCTTGCTAGGTATAGAACTTGCTGCTAATTTTTAACTTGTCAAATCATTTATATGTATCTTTTCAAGTATAATTGGAGTTGTAGACAGATTTCCCAGTCTGTCAAATCAGAAGTGTTTGGAAAATTTCAGAGGATCAAGGACTTTGAAAATAGACACAAATAAATATTTAAAAAACCAGCTAATCTATTCAGAATGCAAATATGTCCTGTCACTCTATTACTCCATTTAGATAGTGATAAAATTTCTTCTTGTTTTATCCATTTGGTAAATATATATATATATATATATTAGTTTAGGAAAGACATTTCCAAGCTTTAACGACAGGTAGTACCCAAAAGACTGATGGTTAGCTGTGGGGAGTAATTTTATCACACCCTGCTGGAGTGTCCTTTCTTTATTTCCAACTGCTGAATGTCATTAACATACAGCAATAAACTGGAACAGAAACTTTTAGTACTTTCTTATTTTCACGGAGTTGCCACACAAAGTTATGTAATGAAGGAGCTGCTTCATGAATTATATCACCTTAAAATGGACATCAAACCAGAAATAATAATTCCTGGATCTTAATATTCCCTCCATGTGCTTTTAAGGGCCCAGGCTTTTTAGGTTCAATAATCATGTCCTTCTCTTCACCTGATAATACCCCGCAGAACAGAAAGGCTATAGATGTCACCGGTGCTATGCCTATTAAAAGCCATTAAAGTCTTGACCACATGAGCCCAGTAGTGCCTAGATTTGATAGATTAAACCAAACCTGAGAACAGATCTTTTTGGAGGTTCAGAGGGTTCATTCGCATGTTGCCTCTTGCAGCTACTAGTTCGAGATAGCGTGGATTTGCCAGAATACTACAAGGCATCCTGTTCCCTCCATAATACTGTCCCAGCTGCCGGTACAAGCCATGCAAAATCTCATGAAAATGTCCATCCTCTCTGGATCTGAAACCCCATCCCACATTTTCAAGATCCTTATACCATTTGGTATAAGGATGGGTTGTCTGCTGATACTTTCCTACCACAAACTGTTACTCCTTCTACCCCTCATGAGACATGAGACAGTCAGCAGCGCACACATACACACGCACCCCAAAAAAAAAAAAGAAAAAAAAAAGGAAAAAGATGAGCTGCCAAAACAGTGCTGTACTCCACCCATATGCCTCAATTATCTCTCCCAGGCCTCTGCAACACCACACACCACATCAGGAGCAGCAGAGGGACTACCAATGAGTAATTAAACCTCTTATTGCTTTGTATGGCTGAGTAGTTTTCATAACAGCACTGCACAAAACTTGAGATTCACAGATTTTTATATAAGCTCCTCAACATTTCTACTTGCCTCTCTCTCCTTTTTTAATTTTAACCGTTAGAATAAACTTTACTGTGAACTGCTGGGAATAAGAGGATTTGAGCAGGCAAATGCTAAGATGATTGTTCATTAAACCCAATGACTTTGAAACTGCCTCTGTGTCAATTAAAATAAAAACTGTCAAATGCTTTAAAAGAGCAGCTTTGTATAATAGGAACTCTGTTGAGTTTATTGGCAAAGAGAGCCATTCCAGGAGGTTATGCAGAGGAAAATAATATGTTGTACTTAGGAATGTTGTCCTGGTCTCTCTAACTCATCTTTAGAAAAGAAAACGGTAGCATATATAACATAGACACGCAGGCTTGTTGGACAGCTAGAGAAAGAGGGGAGTTGGCCTTTTACTTTTGTTTTTCCAGATTTTTTTTTTTTTTTTTTTTTTCCCAAGCTAACAATTAGGATTAATTGTCAACTTATAAACCACCGGGCTTTGTTTTGTTTTGTTTTTAACTGGATGCAGATTTAACACTTCATATAACTTAAAAATGCCATTTTGTTACAGTAGCCAACCAATCCGACAAGGGATCTTCACGCCTGCGTGTCAAGTGTCAAACATAAAATAGCTGTAAAATGGGACAATAAAAAGCGTGTTACTGTAGGATTCTGACAGCCCCTGCACTTGGTAATTAAAGAGCTTTCATAACAATTAACAAAATTGAAATCAGATTGAAGAAGCAAGTGTGGGTGTGTAGGATGGACATGGTGGAAGTGAATTCCTTCTGTAAACACCCTTCTTTTTTTCTGTCTTGTGGCAATACATGCATGCATGCAGTGGCCATCTCTGGACAATGAGAAAACATGCAAAGCAAAGAAACCAGGTCCCTATGAAAAAAATTATGCTGGGTCCTCAAAAGGGCAGTGACGAGAGTGGAGGGGGGAAATCTCAACAACAACAACAACAAAAATTAGAAAATTCAAATGTCTCTCCCCTCATACCCCCCACACCACCCACCCCTCACCGTGTTCTGTCCAGAAGAAAAATCCCTCAGCTGCAATGGTTGTTTTTATTAAATTCTCCTCAATAAAAAGCTCAGGCAGGATTTATTAGGTACTCAGGGCGGACGTTTAGTATTTCGCCAGTTATTAAGTGAAAATCAATAGAAAGCAAAGAAAATGGAAGTCACTGCACTGTTAGCACGCTGTTGTCGCCCAGATATTATGTCGGCTGTCTTGTAGATTCATGACAGACGAAAGCGGCCGGGAGAGAACTCTTTCTGCTTACATTGCAGGAGCCAAAGTGGGGTTATTCATTAGATCAGGCAGCTGGCCAGATGGATTTCCAGTTCAGTTTTACCATTTATCTTAAAAACGCCTGTATCGAGTGAGAAAGAACACTGATATTATGTGATATCGATGGCAGCTTTATGTATCTAAATCAGGATTTATTGTTATTTTGTTCTGAAGACCTTTTTTTCTCAAGAAATACCATTTCACTGGAAGAAAATAATAGCTAAAACCTTGTCAAAGATAACCTTTCATGTTGTTCGTGCACCGCTGGCTGTAAAACAAATAGAACCCAGGGTATAAATAGGTTTAACCACATCCTTACAAATCATTCCCTTTAGGAGTTTTTTTTTTTTTTGTTTGTTTTTTTTTTTTTTTTTTTAATGTTACAAATGTGGGTTTTGGTCATTAGTTGTTTTTCCTGCCAGTAATTTAGTTATAAATAACGTCAGCATTTGTTTTAATTGCATTAAGAAACACTAGAAGTTTTATGTCTCTGGAAGGTCAGAGCAGAAGGTTTTTTTCAGTGGGTGGGTTTGAGGAGGAATTTTTTTGGAGGTTGTTTTTTGTTGATTTTTTTTCCTTTTTTTTTCTTTTTTTTAAAGCCTCCCTCTCTGTTACCAAACTTTTCACCCAGATCATCACAACAGAAGCAACAACAGCTGTTCTACCATTAAAAAAAAAAAAAAAAAAAAAAAAAAAAAAAAAGTGTTTTTAAGAGATAGGACCAGATCTCTGAAAGATATTAGCTCCTGCTCAGGCATCTATAGGAAAAGTGCAGTTTTTCAGAAGTTCTCAACATTCAGCAAGTTCCACTTTCTCCAGATCGTGTAACCCTTTTGCAGCCAGGATTGATTTATTCTTGCCCTAATCAGGAACACCTTGCTGCTTGGGCCTGAAGCCTGTGAGGCCTGCAAGGCCTTGGCTAGAGGCCTGTGAAGCCTCGCCTCCCTCACAGACGTGATCAAAAGGGCTGTGACATCAGACTTGCTTTACCTTTTTAAAACACTAAGGGTCTCATTTTGAACCACATGTAAATAGACGCTAGATTCAGCAGTCTCTGGCTCTGAAACTGTTGATAATGCCAGGTCTGAAGAACAGTGCAGACACACCAGGACTAGGTAGTGTCAATGCTGGCATGTTTTAGTGTGTGTTTTGCTTGTTGGTCCACAAATAAACCTTTGCACTCAATACCACAGCTATCAAAAATACAATAAAAGACATTATGGTAGGGACAATGAAGATGTGACTGAATACATCTGTGACTGAAAAAGGCTCAGTGGGACATGAGAAGCATCTTGAGGGATCAGTCACCTCCATGGCTCAGGCCATCTTTATACACCAATGCTTTTCATTTCTTCTTCTTCCTCCTAACCATCCTGTTATTAAATATGTTTAACTCTGAGTGAACAGTGAGTTCTACTCATCTAAGTCCAACTCTGACAATCACCCGTGTTCTAGCTGGGCTCTGCCCCTACCAGAGTCTCTTTAAAATGTGTTCGTCATGACTCAAGCAGCAATTTCAAACCACAGCTTTTAGTCAGTTGTCCTTCAAAGGCTGTGAAGCCTGTAGAGCACCGGAAAAAAAAAAAAAAAAAAAAAAAAAAAAAGCCACTTTGAATCAGGCAGATACATACAAGAGGACTTACAATGTTGTAAATAACATCACAGCCCTGGCAGGAAGAAGCAGAGTGCATTGCTTTTACAGTTTTTTCCTCTTTTCCTTCTGAGAGTGTCAGCCTGTCACCATTTCACTGACATGCTGGACAGTTTCCCCTAGGTGTGATATTTTTCTAGGATCTTTGAGTTTTTAGATTCCCTTTGAATCCACTGTACCACGGAAAAGGAAACCATTGTGTCTAGGATGGAGTTACACATGCATGCTCTTCCCCTACCAATAGTTCATCTATTGTTATCCTGAAAAATCCTTTGATTTAACACCAAAACCTGGCCACCCCCACTGAAGCTGCTTAGAGAGGTAGCCGTAAAAGCAAAGGATTTTTCCCAACCATGAAGTTCTTCCTTCTTTGCAGAAAAGATTTTGAATGCAATGTTGAGAAAGCTTTTAATTGCTGTGAATATTATTTCTTTTTCAGTTCAGTAAGTCTCATACTTGCTAGAACATCTCTCTGAGTCACTTACAGACAAACCAGATGTGGTGTAAATTTATTGCTAGTGAAGGACCCTTAAATTCTCTGTATTGGTGACCATTAGTTTTTTAAAAACTAAGAAGTATATGTTTTTTTTTTCAAAAACAATATTTCACCTAGCAAATTAGATGCTGTTGCTTAGATCCACCCAAATCATTTACAAGATGCAGGCGTATCTGAATGCAAGCAAAGGAAGCAAAAACATACTTTGTTAGACACTTGCATATAATTTTGCTAGAGACTGTTTGAAGTCCCCACTGATAAATAGACAAAGCAGAGACATGAATCTTAGGATCCTATATATGAGGTGAAAGCTCTACAGCAGTTATGATAGCTTCAGATATTATATAGGTATAGGTACTGTTTTGATGCAGCTCTGGAAAATGTTTCTTGGTTGATTCATAGTCATCATCATTCAAAATACATTTCTAACTACTGAATTTTCACATAAAGTAAAACAAATACCAACAAATACCAACATATCTCTAGATAATGAAGTAATGGAACTGTGTTTAAATCTCTGTTTTGCTTAATTTCATTCAGAGACTTGAATTTCTTCCTCATAGCATCCCTGATGAGTTTAACAACCAGAAGATATTAGTTATTCTGTGGTGGAACACAGAGCTAAACTTTTGACCAAAGAGACCTGCAATTGTGAAATAACTTCTGAGGTAATTTTTAAATCTAATTGTTTGATTTATCAAAACATTTCAACATTCAAAAATATTTTTGTTTTGTTACCAAAAAATATTTATTTTTATTTTATTTTTTTGCTATCCACTTCCATTGTCTTCTGGTTGGTAATGGCACTGGTAATTCTGTGGCTGTGTATAACAAACTGAGCCATTTTTGTCACAGACCAATGATTTGCACAGATGTGTTTTATATCTAGTGACCTTCTACTCTCTCTCTGTCTATCTCATCTGCTTTTAAAATGCCACATTTGTATTGAAGATATTGAAGATATGAAAAACAGAACTTATTCCGCTTAGGTCCAGGTGGAAAAGTCATGCTCCCCTGGAAGGATATTACATATATATATATATATATTCAAAAAAAAAAGAAAAAAGTTTTTAGGAGTAAAATATGCAAATCAGATATTTTGCAGCTTCCTGTCCCCCAGTGTTGAGCCCTGTTCACCTCCATGCCAATCTCCAGGGCTATGCCTTCTCCCATCTGATGCCATCTTTATGGGCTTTCCACATGGGACATCAGACCCAAAGCAGATCAAAGAAATGACATTTCTCGAAGTAGAACTCAAAATAAGATGAAGTTTTCTTCCCGCCGACTCCACCTCCTCCAAGCCAGCGTACTCAGTAGTATTCTCAGTGAGAACATTAAAAAAATACTAACACCTGAATTGATTAGATCAAGGCTTGCTTTTTTTTTTTTTTTTATTATTATTATTATTTTTTTTTTTGGAATTGTTAATAAAATCACACTTCTAAAAAAAAACAGGATGGAATGTAAATGCTGCACTAATTTAATTACACTTTGGTGCTGGGAGACACTAATGTAAATATTCTGGTGAGTAGGCCTAAGACACTTGAAGTAATTACTTAAAGGCTTCCTTTCAAAGAATCTCCCCCTTTTTATTAAATGCCTTTTAACATTAGCACTTTCTTCCTGACAAATTAAATGAAATTTCATTACTCTCCCTGACTTAATGGCATGAGGCTGCCTGCTGCAAGTGCAAGTTAACCCTCTCTGGACAGAAGACACAGAGTTTTGTGTATTCTGGTTGTTTTCGGGTGTCACCACAGAGCCTGAGCATCCTCCTGGCTGCCCGCCATCATCTTCATTCTTGTCTGCAAGTTTTGCTCTGCACCCCTTATCCCAGAGCATGCCAGCTATTGGTCCATGGATGTTTACAGACTAGATCAACTCCTAGGCATGGGATGTTAACCAGCTCTTCAGTTTCTCCAAGTTTAGGGAAGCACAATTTGCGTCTGGGAACTAAGTCTATAGGATGCTTAAGAGACATACCTCTAAAATCTAAGTCTTTAGGAGTCTTTTTGTGGAATTATGAGACATCTAATGTCAGATACTTATTTTCATTATTCAGCCTGTTAGCCTAGGATTCCAGCATTTCTTGACAGTACAAAACTTCAGAAATATCACAGTTCAGGGACCACAGGCACCTTTAACACCAGTAGGATTTCATGTACTCACAATTAGCATTGAGATAGAAGCAATGTTGCTAATCAATACTTATGCAAGTAGATCTACTTTGTGATCAAAGTCCACTTGACCAGTCCATTTTGTTACTTCCCCCTCCTAAAATGTGTTTCTCCTAAAATGTCATTCCCAGAGGTGGTCAGCACCCTGGCAGATTGGAACTCAGTCCTCTGAAGGGTTCACCATTGGAGGCTGCAGCAATTTCACCTCTCAACAACTTCTGACACTGCCAGGTTACCACAGTGGTAGCTTCTATCTGCGTGATTTTGCCTCTATCGTTCTGTTTCTTCTTCCCTTCCCCTATAATTTTGAGATTACCAAAGGACTATTTTAAAGTCAGCCAGCCACCAGATGTGCTTCATGTTGACATTTTCTACACTGTACTTTCCTTCTAATTCCTTATCTCTTGAATTACTGCCACGACAGGGTATTGCTGCGTGAGAAGAGGTACAAAGAGAAATATGGACCTTTGCTGTGGGGTTTAGTTGTTGCCTCCAAACGGAAGAGATGGAGGGTAGGTGGCTTCAGCTGAACTTCACGGCCACCTCCCCAACTGAAGTCTCTCAGGCAGGGTTAAAGCGAGTTGGCAAGCTTGCACTGTTTCACCCCAGCTGGGAGTCTGGCCTTACATATAAATAGGGAAAAAAAGTTCAGCTGCCATATCCAAATCAATCCTGTCCTGTCCATTGAAGCTGCCAGCAGCAGAGGAAATTTATGCTAGTTTTAATAATGGCTTTAAAAAGTTCTTTGATGAAAAATTACCTCTGGGTCTGCCTCTTCTGAGCATGCTTCACCCATAGTACATGAGTCACTGGTGCCAAGTTCCATCTTATCACAGATGTCCTTTTTCAGAACACGAAGTATTCATGACTGAAAAAAAAAGGGGGGGGGGGGGGGCGCCCCCCATGCAAACTCAAGTTCACATGGAACATTTTTTTTGGCAGGGTCCATAGGTCAGCCTATAAAGAAAGAAAATATCTCTGTTTTCTTCTGCAGAGTTATCAGATTTTGAAAAGAGAGCTTTCTCCTCTTGTGAGGTCCAGGTAAAAGTTCACCCATTCCCTGGCTGCTTGCTTCTGACAAACAAAAATTAAGGACCTGAAAATAACTATTTTATCTGAAAAAAATGCTAAACATCCCAAAACAAACATTCAGCTGTGCTGCTGCCAAATTCCACAAGTAAGAGAGCTGCAGGCAGAGACAGCTCATGTCTCACTGGGGAATAATGGGTAAAGTTTGGCCAGCTGCCCCTTCCAGGCCTTCAGGGACTCACAATCCAATTGCAGTGTCTTAGCGGATGTGAATTTCAAGGTTACACCTGGGTGTTCAAGGGCAGGGCCAAGTGTAATCGGCACTTAGATCATAGATTAATCTTATTTGCCATCTATTAGGTTTGATTCTTGCTTCCCGCTCTCCCTCCCTAAAGCCAGGATTATTGTGATAGTTTAAGATAATGGATTCTAACGGAAGAAAGGTCACGCAGGCATTGAGATTTGGAACCTTAAGATAATATGATTAATCTAAAAGCTTCTTTCTGAAAGGGGAGGGGATACTCTCATATGTTTAATTGAGGGGAGAGAGTGAGAGAGAGGGAGGGAGAGCGGGATGGAATTAGCGACATGAAAGGAGGAGTGAAGAATCCTACTTTTTGTCAACTGCAATTAATGAACAGAGTAAGGAAACATTTTTCATTCATTTTCAAATTGATAAACCAGATTCTCTTTTTTTTAATCCCTAAAAGTGATGGTTATTCTATTTTTATATTTTTATTGAAAATCATTAATTGCTAATAAATATGCATATTGATTTTCATGGTAACATACATGACAAATGTAAACCATCTGGTGCACACACAGACATATACGTACAAATTCATACACGGAGGGATGGAAATTGTTATATAAATGAGATATTCTAGTATCAGGTGCTTGGCTTTTATGGGTACTGTAAGAAAACTCTACAACAGAGAAATAGGTTGTAATAAGTTTATAGTAGTAGCCAAAATGTTCTGGGGACTGTGGAAAGAGACTCACTGTCCCAAAGAACCTGCAATACTATATTGCTGTGCAGTATTAGATAATAAAACCTTTCCTTAGTAATTTATACTGCCTGAGATTATCAGATAAAGGAATTTGAGAACAAAGAAATAGTCCCTTTGTTATTTATGCTTTTTATTTACTTAGGCATTTGGATAAACAAACAAAAATAATCAAATCATTTCCTTATAGTCTGAACATGTTGTTCCAATACCACCAGAATTTTAAAAAACATTGTTGAAAAATGTCTGTCATATTTCTACTTCATTTTTAAATCATAAAAATATTTCTCTTAAGATTTATAAACAACCACCAAACACCAATAAATATGTTACAGGACAGGCACAAATCAGAAATGTTATTAACAACACTTTAAGTATGATGACCCTGGCCACCCTCTGACTAAAAAATAATAAAATGCAAATAATTTTAACTGACTGCTGCCTTTGACATCTTTTGGGTGGTCAAGTCCAAATGCCAGCCGTTCCTTGCTGATTGTAGGGACAAGACTTTTTTTTTTTTTTTTTTTTTTTTTTTTTTTGAGAAAAGAGAGAAAGACAACAGAAAGACAACAGAAAGACACACAACTTTGATCCTACTATATAGTGTTTTACGTAACCAAGTAAAAATCATAGGTTTATGGAAGAAGATCACTGCATTTGGAAATGTTGCATTATTTCCTTCTTGCAGAGAACCAGAGGTTGTTTTATACTGGCTGGTTTCTACTGGATGGATTTAGAAATTGTCAGTTGTAGGTTACTTGAGTTTCTGTGGACAAGTCCCAGAACTCAAGCAGCCTAAAATGCACCCATCTGCTTTTAGACCAGATGCATATCCCCCGCGTTCACTTTTCATGGGGTGCCTCAATTACCTGGAGAATAATGATGCTGCCACTACTGTCCCTGTGAGGACATAGGCAGTTAGCATGCATTGCAAGGAGCCTCTCATTTAATCCTCTCTTTTCATGACTAGTTTTGTCCCTTTCTGCAATATATCCTCTCAGATTCTACAAGAAAAAAAGGGCAGAAGAATTTCCTTTCTTCCTGACCTTGCAGTCTAACTAAGAGCTACTGGCGAGATTATTCCTAGAAACTCAAGAACCAAACCAAGTGTTACTGCTGCCGTGGCTGAAGGGTAATGTAATTAGAACTTGAGCTACGACTGCTTAATACAACCTGTAATAATAATATATGTCTATCATCATTCAGAGCTATTCTAAGACTCGGAGCAGTATTAAAAGCCATAGGAAATAATTAGTAGTGAAGAGGAATCATGAGTTGCAGGGTGCAGTATTCACACAAGAACCAGCTGCAGATGGCTTTAAAAATGACTGTCTCCAACATATGCCATCACTGCAAGATCATCTATGGATAAGTTAATATAAGGAAAGATAAAATCTCAGGAATGGATTAGGCTATATATTAAGCTATATAATTCTGCAGATCACTGAGGTTAGGACATTAAGCTGAAGGTGGAGTGAGAGAGGATGGAGCACTTAAGAGCTGAAAGTGGGTATGTACAAGTCAATTGGTTGCTGCAGTTTTCACACTCATTTGGTGAAAATGCAAATATTTACCAGTTTACATTGCCCTACAAAGTGTTTCAGGATATCATACAGAGCAGGAAATAGAGACAGATTCTCCAGAGTGTTATAGCAGCAAGAGTGGGTGAAGCTGTTGGGTAGACATAGACCTGCAGCTGCAGAGAGTTTCTATACCTTTTTTGGGGGGAGGTGGATTAATTACAGCTAGTGATGGACAGATACACAGATCAGTCAGGAATTTAGAGTCCTTATGATATACTTTGCAAGGAGCCATATTAATGGACAGTTAATTGTGCATGAAAAATTTGAGAGCCTCTGTGTTGTTCATTACAGTTCTAATTTCCCTCCACAGGAGTGTCATATTTTTGATGGTATTTTAGCCACATTGTCATTACATCCCTCTCAGAGACTGCATTCAGAGAATAAATGCTGATTATAGAAAAAGAAACAAGTAGGCAAATACATATTTAAAAAATAAAAAATTGCTCTAAGGTGAAAAAGGGGAAACAAGGCATTGAAAATTCACCGCTTTGGACTGGAGGGCACAATCATCTGAAAACCTGTCTAGGAAGACCAGACATTTAAAAGCATATGTTGAACCTCAACTTCACTGGCAGTTCCACTTCCTCAGCATAAAGGTAAAAGTTCAGGCCCATTTTCTTTTGTCAAATTTTGGTGTCTTTGAGGAAAGTGGCCTGCACTCATTTCCTAGAGAATCAGGCCTTGTGTTTCTAGAGGAGGGTGTTTCAGCTGCTGACTTTGAGCTTCAAGTTCAGACAGCCCCAAAGGTTCAAAAGAAAAATGTTAAAATGTCTTTTATTTTGCTTTCCTCTCCAGTACAGTTTTTTTTTTTTTTTTTTTTTTTTTTTTTTTTTTCTCCCAGAATTTGGGACCTGTAGATCTCCACTGGGAGGTCACTTGGTTAAAGAGACACAGAGGGGCCTTTGATGTGACATTCGGAAAAAAATCCTACCTCAGTGGAGCAGCATCAGCAAAACTCGAGGCAGAAGTTTTGCCTGTTGGTAGAAAAGGTACACATGAGAGGGGTCTCTGATGCTACCCAGAAGCACATTAACACCTGATAAACAACTGGGTACTCTGTTATTCTCACCCTCATAGCACAACCAAAACTTTTTACCTCTAAAGGCCTAACATGCATACGGCTCCTAAACAGATATCAAAACTAAAAAAGATTTCAGGATGGCAATTACTGGAATAAGTTTTTATTTTTCACTCAAAAAAAAACAAATAAAATAAAATAAAATAAATAAAAATATCCCTGCTTAGGACAGCTTTTTCCCTTTCTTATTTAAATCTATAGGGGGCTCTGCCATCTGGGACCCAATGGATAGCACAAACATCTATGAGCTCCCTGTAAAAGATTTCTTTGCTACCCAATGCAAACCAGAGGTGTACATGGAAATGTTGGTCCCCATTTCTTCTCATTCCCACAGATCTGAATCTTTAAAAACTACTAGCACAGGACTGCCTGGATGCTTTCAATCAATTTAGTGGATAACGTTTTAAGAGAATATTTCCTCGTTTCTCCCTCTTTCAGCCACTGGGCTCATGTGTGTTTTTCACCTTCTTTGGAAGTAGTTGTCAGTTCTCTTGAGCCTCTCCAGAGAAAAAAGCCTCTGCCTAATGTATGATGTGCTTATTCATCCCAGACATAGGGCATATCATTCTCAAATGACTGACAAGCGTTCTAAAATGAAGAGAGCTAGAAGTATGCTCTAATAGTGATGGGAAGCATTTCTAGTCAAACATAAAGCAAATTAATGTGAGCCCCCACTGCACCTTTAATCTGGAAATGTCATAAAGTAATAAGCAGAGTGACCCTGACAATGTCTAAGGTTGGATTTCAATAGATTTACATCTTAAAGGGCAACTACATATTTTTAAGTAGTTGGGGCCTAAATTCAGAGCCCCTCTTCCACCAGTGAAAATATGGAGGGACTCCATTGACTTCAGGTACAACAGAGATCAGAGGATGATCTTATTTTATAAGCCTTTACGACAAGAATGCTCATCTCTAAATCAGCCACCAGCTCCCCCACCTAAAAAAATCTAATCCCTTCAATTTCTCTCATTAACTTAAGAAGGGGCAGACTCTTGCCTGCATGTCTCGTTTCAAAGTAGTTTCATTAGAAGTATATTTAATTAATGCACCCTTTTGATTAGCATTCAGAATGAAAAACTGTTTTGCACAGCTCCCAGACCAGAAGATTCCATAATACAGATAAAAAAGAATAGGTCACAGGTCATATCCCAGTGTAGAATTAGCAGTTTTCTTCCAAAAATAGAGTATGAATCCAGACGTGATTTTCCTGTTACTGTAGTAATACTATATTTTCCAGGTAAATAAATAATGAATAAATATACAAAATGCCAAAAGCAATCACATTTGAAGAAAATCTTTAAATTATCTAACCCGCACACAAACATATACATGTTGAGAAGAGCAGTCCTCCATCTCTTTTCTCTATCAGTCTTGTTTAGAACCCTTTTTCTACCTCCTAATTAAGATGGAGGAGCCCAAGAAACCCTAACTAGATTCAATATTTTTGAGCTAATTAGGAGGCCCAAAGGGGTGAACATTGATGATGAAGTGCAAGTGGCATAAAGTGTCTCAGAGCTCTGCAGAATCTGATAACATTTCCTGATGGAGAAAAATGCACTTGGTGGGAGAAAGACTATGTGCAGTGGGGCAACCAGCAGCTATCCTAACAGTGTTTTTTAATTTATATTTGTGTTCATGACCTATGCCAGGGTCAGCCTAAAAGAGCTGGTAGAGAAAAGCTGAGGTCCTCTGTTAAAGTCTGCTCCCACCCTGGTGATTCTGCTGCATGTTATTTGGAGCCACCCCTGACTGCAGTACATGACACTAGAGAAAAATCTTTTAGCCACACTTGGGCATTCTCTCTAAGTGAATGCATTGTTTCTCTCCTAATGGGAACCCAAAGTGAATTAATGTGAACGCACTTGTGGCTCAGGAAACCAAAGCTTAGGAACAAAACAAGGATCAAAGCAAAATGACAGCATTGCCTCACAGTTCCATCTCCTGCAGGAGCAGAGCTCTACTGTAAGAGAGATTCCCATGCTCATGGAATGGAAACTCAGGAAGCATTGAAAGTTTAATACAATTAAACAATTTACAGCAAGATTTCATGTTAAAGACATCTATTTACTTGTATGCTAGAAAAAAAATAAATGTATTTTTGCATTACTCTACTACTCTACCTGCCATTTTCTCTAAAACACAAACTTATCAAGAAAAGATTAAAAGAAGAAGGGAAAAAAGAAGGCATCAAGCAACAGGTGTATTGTTGTATTTGTGTGCTTTCATTCAATACAGGATTATATTTCATTTTAAATCATTGCAGAGTTTGGGAAGAAGGAAGGAAGGGACATTGGGATATTAGGCTTTTTCCTAGGGGTCTCAAATAATGACAATTTTACAATAGTCAAGTAGGCATATAAACCAGGTGTGGTTTTGCTTCTTGAAATTCCAGTCACTAGTCCCACTCCAGCAAGGACATGGACAAAAGTGTGCAAATCTGCAGTGGTCCAATGGTTAGAGCAGAAAAAAGGAAGACAGACCCCTTGGCTCACCAGCTACAGACTGGCAATGTAGCCCTGAGGCTGTTGCAAAGCACCCAGTGTTCAGAAGTGTCACGATAACTCCTGTTTAAACCAGTGGGATCTGCAAGAACCACACACCTCTGGAGAAATGGGGGAAATCAGGCTCTAAAATGTTATGGTTTTCCCCCAGTGTAAAATGGGGTTAATCATACATCCCTAACTCACAGGGGTGTTTTGAAGATTGATCAGTTAATGTTTGTACAGAGCTTTGGAAATGTAAAGTGCTATATAAATGCTAAGGATTATTATGTTCCACTCTTTCTCTGCAGCTGAACCCTTTGGGGAAAAGGAAGAAAAATCTATTAAAAAGTGCAACTTGCATTTTATTTCTCTGCTTCTTTTTCTCTTCCTTGATGCTTTTAGTAATTTGGGTGAAGGGGGTGGGGAAGAGTGGAAATCTTCAAAAAGGATTTGAGGGCTCCTGTTTGGATTCCTTTGTCAGTCTCCCTCATGAGTACACCATTTTCATTCATTTATATTTAAGGTGAGATCTGACCTCCTTTTAAATACTTATATATACACCTGTGGTTAGTGCTTGGGCTCAAACCACAGCTTCTAATGCATGATTTGTCCATAGTCTATGCTCTAATCTCTGTGGTGGTACCAAGGCTGTGGGGCTTATCAACCAGATCTGCTTGGGCTTTGGTTTACCCCAGTAGTTGGCTACCAGATAATTACCTAAATGAGCTTCACCTTGTGAGTTGTCTAGCTCCAATATGACTAATAGCTGTGAGCCCTAAGTGTAGGTTCCATGAGTATAAGATACCATTGGAAGATACCCTTAAATTTTAAGTTGGGGAAAGAGAAAAAGCACATGACAGGAATCTGTTCTGCCAAGTCCAAGAGCATCTACAGAGTCACTGAGCCAAACAATTTCTGTCCTCTCATGCAAGTTAATACCTGAAGAAACCTTGTCCTAAAACTAAAGCTCCTGTCTGCCATATAAAACTTTTAAACCACGCAAACACTTGGTGGCTATAGGTATGCATGAATTGTGCGATTACTCTGGGCACACCCTACAAGAGGGATGACTCCTTCATAAAGATAGCGCACCCCAAAGATCCAGCATCTCCCTCACCTTCATATACAGTGAACATTTCTTTGCACACATAGCCCCACACATATGAAAACCACCTCGTCCTCTCCCAGCCATTCTGCTACTTTGGATTAGACCTTTAATACACTGAAACCATTGGAAAGATTCCCGTTGGTCATCAGTGACTGTAACCACTTCAGATGCAAAGCTGATTAAGTTGCTTATGATCATACATGGATTCAATGATAAACACAAGCAGCTGGCACTCTCGGCACTCTCTCACACACAAGCCCAGGAAAACTCACAGCAAGTATACTACACCTTGTGAAAGAGTAAAGCAATACCAGGATAAAATTTCCAAATCAGAAAAGTATCAGAGTGGGGAATTAAACTCCCATGTGGAAAGGAAAGGACAAAACCACAACACAAATCGTCTCAATAACACATTTTCATTCATACTGATATCACTGCAACAAGGTTTTAATAAAGGAATGGACCTTTCTTTTAAGCAATACCTCCTCTCAACTAAAATCCTCTGCAAGTAAGAGCTTTATTATCTCCAATTTCTTGGCAGTCACCATAGGAAAGGTCACTTAATAAAGTGCATTTATTCCTCATTGCAGGAAAACAATGTTATCCCTGTGTTCATTATTTACCAAATTGTCTTCATTTTTTTCTTCACCTGCTGGGTTTTTGGCTATAAAATAAATAATATTATAAAACTAAGCCGGATATTTTCAGGAAGGATCAGAATTTTTCAAACAAGCTCAGTTCATAGAGAGTGAAAGACTGAAAATCAGAGTGATGGTGTTAAATGAATAATCCTCAGGAAAAGATATACAGTCAGAAATGCAGACTGGAAAAGGGCTGAGTTTAAATAAGCTGAGAAAGAGTCATAAACCGTGAGTGTAAGCAGTGGTAGTAGCTCAAAATGCATGATAAAGACTGAAAAGAAAGTTTTTTTTGTTGTTGTTTGTTTTTTGTTTTTGTTTAAAAAAAAAAAGAAAAAAGACTTTTTTTTAAAACTGAATCATTGCATCATTCTGGGATTTTCTGATCTTGTGATAATGAAAAACTTAACAACTCATTGAAAATAAAAAAGGTAAAAATCTCCAAGATTATTACATATTGCAGGATCTTTGAAGACTGTATCTAAGAGCACAAATACTCAACAGGTTTGGGGATGTAAGCTCTGCAGGTATTTCTCAAAAAAACTCACATATTACAGATTTATACATTCAGTACTGTAGTTCTTATCACAGCATTTTCCTCCCCCAGCCTTTCAATTTCACCTGTGTATGTCCACAGTCTTAAGAAGAATGAAGTAAAACAAGGTAAAGCTAGGATGAAGTTTAAAATATTACATATCACAACACTATTTTTCTCAGCTAACATAATTTTTATCCTCAACGTTTTTCAAGTAACTCTAGACAGAACTAATAGGATATGCGTCTACCACATCTGCAACTTTTTAGTTTGTGTATGTTGCATCCTACTTCCCTTCTCTCCATCTGCTTGTTGTCTTTTTAAGCTATGACAGTGCAGTTAGTCTTACACACGGACACTATGGGGACAGAATCTATGTGCCTGCATCCCTTTACAAATCACAGCCTTGTTCTCCAGAAAAGGAATACATTCTTCCATCCTTCTCAATGCCAAACACCATGGCACTAAGATGTAGGGCTGGAGTGAGATTTCATGATGATAAAGCATAATTTAAAATACACCAGCATCCCTGTGTTTCAGCAAAAGGTCCTTACCTAGAGGTGCCATGTGTTTCTGTCTTGATTTTAAACAGTTGGGCTGGCAAAACCCTGCTTGTGTAAACAAAATATCTGCTGCCAGGCTCAGGCTATGCAGCATGGGTGGAAGTTAGGGGGGCACCCTGAGCATGGAACCAAGCCTTTAGGGGGTTAATATGCCATCTTGAATAACTCCTTTGGTTGAATTTTACTAAATTCAGCCAGCAGACTGATTGTTAATAGGATTTCCAGTGTAATATCTTCTTGTAAACAAAATACAATGCTTGTAATCAAAAATAAAATGTGAAAACTGTTTAAAGCAGCCTATAGGATGCAAAGCAAATCCCTGTGAAAAGCAGGTCCTTGGAATAAAATATACTAAATTCTTCAGAAAACATTTAAAGACTTCTCACCTTTTATCCATACTGGGAGCAGTGTTATCTTTCTTTTCCTTCCATCCACCCCTTCCTCCTTGCATCCCACAAATACACACAACCTTGTTTTCCTATTTGATCTTGTGCTGTGTGCCCTATGTCCCTATCACATCACAGAGGGACGCTGGCCACTGAAGTGTAGCTCATTCTGTTACCCCCATTATCAAGCATTTTTGTTATCAAAATGTCTCATCATGGTGATCATTACTTCTGACCATCACAGTACTTGCAGGGCGTCCTGTGTTAAGTTGTAGTGTGCAGGATTTCTTTAAGCTACCATGGAAACTAGCACTAATGCTTTATCGTAACATAGAAGGAAGACAGCTGGATAGCTTACTTTTTTGTATTTACTTTTATTTCACTAAGCAGGTGCGTGAGCCTGTTTTCTGTACTTAATCTCTCTCTGCTTCCAGTAGAACAAATTACCTGCACAAGTTGATCTGGTCAAGAAATGTTGTATTATCAGCTAATGGTCTTTAATATGTCACTGCCATCTTAAGTCTATGTATTTGAAATAGACACCAGTAATGAGAAAAGCCTCTGTCCCAAGCTTGCTGTAAGACTTACAGCATGTAAATCCACAATTATGAAACTAAAAAACTCGTGATATTATCGACATCAGCTCGTGGTACGACCAGACCTGTCACTTGCTTGATCCTCATAGGTAACTTCATGCAATTTTTCCTCTGTCTTTTCCCAAATGCTTCTGAAGGATAAGCCCACAACACAAGCAAGCAGCAGCAGAAGCCCATAGTCATGGTGCTATTCTGAAAAGATATAGTCATGGCGATAGTTGTTGCTTTTAATTGAGAAACTTTTCCTCCACATCTGAAGGCTTTGCGTTGACAGGAGCTGTAGCAGAGAGAATTTCACTCCTGTAACTTCCAGTTAAAGCATTTGACCTCAAGCACCAATATAAAGCCTCCTGAATTTTGCCCAACACTCAAAGACATCTAGGATGGAACACCACCAAAAAGTGTTGCTGCTATGGGTTCAGATATTTTTGTTGTTTTGTTTTTAGCCAACAGACATTGTCCAGCAAATAGTTTTTCAGAAGTTTAAACTCACAGGGATAAAGGCAAAAAGATGCAAGCACAATGAATTCATGTCCAAAAAGAGACACATCATAGTTTAGCTGGCAACCACATAGACAATGCTGACATCACCTTTTCTTCCTTTCAGGTAGTAATTTTGAGGGCCTTCTTGTATGTATGAGCAAGTGAACCCAAATTCTAACAGATGAATTGAGACATAGACTGGATAGTTCAAATATCTGGCACATTTTCTGGTTGCCAACTCGTAAAGCTTCAGACAGCTCTTATACAGAGAGACAATAGTAGTTCCCAATTTTAGCCTAGAAATCCACAAATGTTTATTTCTGTTTTAATTAAAAGCAAATAAGATTCCTAAATAGCAAGCCTCACATATCAAATGGCTAATGTTATCTCGTTCTGCAGTTTTAGCCAGCTCTCCCCAGTGGTCTGCCAAATAAATACCATTCTTTGTTTCATCCAGATTGATCTTCAAATCAGTCTGCCCTCCACCCAGCTTCTATCTTCTGAAGACACTAAATGTATCATTCCAGCACATTAGTGTAATTGCCTATAATAGAGATGTGCAGTTAGAGGTAATTTACATGCACATATGCCTAACAGTGCCCTCACATACTCATTGAGCATAAGGGATGGCAGGTAGAACCTTGTGAATGAGTTAGATGAACACTTTCTCATTATTATTCTCCATATATTTCTTGAAAGAGAGAGAAAAAAAAAAAAAAAAAAAGACCAAAAGGACAAAAGTGACGTCAACAACATATCCACGTGTGAGGTACCTCATTATCACAATCACTCAGTAAGAGCAGAAGCTTTGGAAGCTTTGCAGATAGAATGGCATGGTCATATACATAGCTAGAAGAGTCCTCGGTGGACAATCCCCCTAGTACAGACCCTGTACTTCATGGAAGTCTAAAATGACCAGAGAGCAACCTGAAGACTTCAATAATCACTGGACCTGATTGCCGTGTGCTTGCTCCATCATTTCTCGTCCAGGCACACAAGGCAAGATTCAGTACAATGCATAACCTGATATGATTTTCTGCATCAAACCTTTCATAAAATCCTCACCAATATTCCCCTTCTGGTCCCCAGGGATAACAGTGTTCATCCTGTCATGAACTGAAATTACAGACAGGTAGAAATGGAAAAATTAGCGTTTTAGGATTCCAATGTTATGTTTAGTTAATAATTCCACTGCCTCAATACTCTATACTGCTTTTATATTTTCAACCTGTACATTAATTCCCCTTCCCACTTTGCCATGTAATTTATCTGGCTTCAGCATACATGATAACATGGTGTTTTCGAGGCAAAACAAAAAGTTACTTAATGAGTTAAAATCCCTGAACCTGATTTTAAACTTGACCAGATTTTATTTTCAATGCCATACAGAGCATCTACTCCATTGAGTCATGAGGCTGAAAATAAACCAAACCTAACATTTAAATTATGATTTTACACAGCTGAGATGTCTCTTTCGTACCTCATTGAGTAATTTGCAATGTAAAACTTCTACCATAGAATATCCTTATTCAGTGATTTTTATATGGATCTTGCTATTTAGGGAGAAGCAGCAGAAAAAAAAAGGGGTGGGGGGGGAGAATAGAAAAAAAAAAAAAAAATCCTACCCTAGAGGAGGCGTAAGTCAGACTGTTTCTGCTGAGGATCCAGTCTGGAATGTCACAGAATCACAGATGCTTTTCAAGTCCACCTTCTGAAAGTGCAATGTTTTCTTACACGTCCAGCATGATTTTAAAACTTCCCTTGAATTTCATTTTTAAACCAGCAGGACTCTTATGGCTAGACCTTCTCTCCCTCACACCACAGAATATCACTTGAGTGGGGATGCATGGGTGGGGAGGAAATCTTTGCAAAATATCTTTCAGAGAATTTCATCTAGCCTGTAATTCCGGCAGATACTGGTGGGTACTATGGGGGACTTTGCATTGCCTCTTGAGCACCAAGATAGGCAGAGCCCTCCTAACTCACCATTTTCCCAAGAAACATTTTTTTTTTTTTTTTATATATATATTATCCATGCATACGAGACTCCATGGGAGGCTTCAGGCTCAGTGTTGATAACTTTGGTGCCAATACACTTCAGTCCTAGGCATATTTCTTCTCCCAGTTCCTACAGGGGACTCTCAAAGGAGACACTGGGTGACAAAGCTATGGCAGGACTGTAGACCCTGACTTATAGGGAGACACAGATTCACATACAGATCTAGTGGACGCATTGCAGAACAATAGATTACTTTTTATGACACAGGTTTCATTTCATAAACTGAAATGCTTGTATAAGTAATCATCGACTTTTAATCTGTATTAGTGGTATAAAAGGATCGGACAGAGGCAAGCAAATTTACACACACTTAAACAAGAAGCTTCCTCAGGGACTTCCCTCTTCCCTTTGTTCTCCAGCGACAGGTACATTTTCTCTCCCTTTCTCTTGTAACTTCATCTTTATTGATTTTATAATAAACTGCATGTTTCAATGATCAGCAATTTTTCAGATACAATGATAATACTTTGCTTTTATAGAATAATATTTTGCACTCCTGGCTACTTCCATCCAAGTATCTCAAACACTTTGCAAGCTTCACTTACTTAATGCAGATCAATTACAGGCAGCACCTCTTTTAATAACTCTGCTTTTCCTTCAAGGGAATTGCATTTGGCAAACTTGAATCATGGCTCAGTGTTAACATAAACACGCAATCCAATGCAAACACAAATGACTTCCCCGTTTACAAAAGGCAGCATGGCACATGGTATTAACCACTAATCCCAGCTTCTTTAGATTACTTTTCATTTGGATTCCCCAGAACTGAAAATGTGCTCTGATTTTCCTTCCATTATTTGTTGGGCTGGAGGAGTTGTCACTAGGAAGCCTGACACTATGCCCACCTCTTCCCATGTCAGCTGTCATTGAGGCCCTGAAAAACTACATGGCTGAAGCAGGATACCACTTCTTCCCCATGCTTGGGGTTTCTGGATAAGGGAGAACCACCACTGTTCTGCACATTATAAAACTTTTAGCAAGAGGCTAATGAAATGCAAAGCTTTCTATAAGACCAGCACTAGCCTTCCTATCAAATCATCTGAAATATTTATTTGCCCTCTTGAATAATTGATAGGGGCATCAGCTCTCCCGGTCAATTGATTTATTAAGGGACTGTTTGGAATTAAACAGCTTAAAGATATTAGATTTAGCAGCGACCTTGCTTGTTAGCATATTCATTTACCTACGGGAGCTCCCATTAGATATTGTTAATACATGACGTTCCCAGTCACGGCCTGGATCTCCTCAAATTGCATTAACACTGGGCTGTTTAGCCACAGAATAACAGGTTTGATTGAGTACTTGGGCTTGGTGTAATTAGATTTTCCTAGAAAAGGGGGGACTATTTTAATGCTGTGTGTGTTAAACTAGATATGTCATCAGTATTACTGTAATTGGCAAACAGGAGCTTTGGAGACCTGGCTGTGTGCGAATGTTTGTGTTTATGACTTGTCCTGCCATTGTCATAGAAGGCATATAATAGCCCTGCTTACTTACATATGCGTGACACTGATAGAAAGTAGCTGGCCTCTTTAATAAGCATCTCTTTTGAAATTGGGGGGAATATTATATACTGAATAATGGGATCAATTTATTGTTAGTTAAAACTGCCAGTTATTTCTCGCACTGAAAAGGTCATGAGACTGGTTAATCAATGATGAAAATGTAGTGTGTGCATTTGTGCTGGTGCTCCTTCTATGGATCTGTTAGATGTATAGTAAGATGACTGCCCTGCAAGGTGTGGATCTTTGACTTGCCAACTCTGAAAACTTGCTGGACACCTTTACACCTTGCTCACTGCAGTTTTACACCACTTCCACCAGGGCACATCTCCATTCATTTCAATTATTCCAGCATGAAATAGTGCAACATAGCAGTGAATCGGGCACTTCATTTTGAATTACATGCACCTTGCTATAATTAAAGGTGCACGCAGGTAATCAAATGCTTGCTACCCATGTCTAACTGCAGGCTTCCTTGAGGTCAAATTATATTCCTTCAAATGCACATGCATGAAATTGCCGCTGGCTTCAAAGGGCTCTGTATGCCAAAACTCTGCAATAAATGCACCTGCAGTTCTGTGATGCGTTCTGGACACTGTGTTAGTGGGGACACATGGAAACACTGGAAAGAGTTCAGGGAAGAGCAACAAAGAACATCATAGGGCACATGGCAATTGTTATAGAAGTGGGAGCACTTGCAGCAGCTTAAAAAGGCAAAAACAGAAGCATGGTTAGAAGATGTACTTATCTGGTCTGCAAAGTTCAGAGAGTACTCAGCATGGTCAATGGAAGCATTGTTTCAATTACCAGTTTGATTGTAAAGATTTAGGATGGCTCATGAAAACACAGTTGTTCACAGTCAATTCAGGGGGCTAACAACGAGCCTGTGTTTCAACAAATTTGGAAACTACTGATGCAGTTACTAAGAACAGCGAATGTACATATTTATGTGAACACATACATATATGAGAATGGCTTGTTAGAACTTAAAACTGAAGTTACTACAGTAGAGAATAAAGTTTGAATAATAAGCATTCTGTGGTCAGGAGCCTGGACATAAGCTGGTGTCCTCAATACAGGAATTTGTCACTAAACAAAGAGCAAAAGGAAAAGAAAATTCCCCCCCCCCATAGAGTAGTAGGAAAGGTCCTAAAGGACATACCCAAATGTAACCAAGAAGGTGAATCCACTGAAAAAAAGTCTGCAGTATTGTTACCAAGTTTTCCCTATTTTTTTCTCTTTAATGAACGGATTTGTTCTGCCAGTTCTTCAACAAGTGAGGAATCCAGCCTTCCTTTACCTTTTTTTTTGTTTGTTTTTTGTTTTCCTTCCATTGGGACAGAAGTACTGGAAATGTGGGGGATTTTTTTTATTATTTTTTTATTTTTTTTTAAAGCCAGATTATTTCACTTGCCAAAGTACCATTCTTGGGAAAAAAAGAGAGATTTCCAAGAAGGGTTCTGTGTTCAGCCAAAGCAGTAAACAAACAAACAGTAACTTATTTCTGAATAAGAGGAATTTAAGTTAGAGGAAAAGATTTGAAGCAATAAACTGGCAGGTGACTGGCAGAGACAGCTGCCTGAATTTTATAAAACATATTTATTTTATTTGTGCTCAAACATGCACTTGTTAGTAACATGATCCTGCTGCTAAACGCCAGGTCAGGACAAGGGTGTTTTAGAGCCAGGGCTTCAGAGCTGAACTCCACACATGGTTGCTCTCTGTTCTGTCCCACACCTGCAAACTAAGACTAGGGAAAGATGCCTCTCAGTTATACTAACAAAATGATGAAACTGCATGGATTTTCTTGACAAGACAGGCATGAAACTGAAACAGAATGACCCACCTCCAGATTTCTACTTGGGCCCAGAAATGTAATTATGCTCATTTATATTTGCAGAACTTTTGAATTTTTTTCTTTTTTTCTTGTGACGCTGCATTTCCTGGCTCCAACTGACCCTGAAGCTTCTCAGCCCTTTAATAGGCAAGTTTCATGCCTTACGGGCACACTGGCCATCAGTGTACAGCTAATGTTCAGAGGTTGTGATGTAAATTTCTAGCTGAAAAAAAAAAATGTATTTTTTTTTTTTTTTAAATACATCTATGACAAATTTTGAGTACAAACTTCTGGATTTTTAAAGGAGTACCATCAAGAAAAAGTCAAAAATTCCTCCTATTTCAGTGCTGGAAATCCCAAGAGAACCAGAAAGGGAGTCTAATCTTAAATGCAAAGTGAAACTGGCAACCTAACTCCCCCCGTTACTGAAAGGAAAGCAAAACAAAATTGCTTTTGCAAGCAATAAATAACCAAACAGGTTTTTCTATTTGTTTGCATGCAACTAATAATCTAGCAGGTTTTTTTTGTTTGTTTTAAAAATGGACACAGTTTCTGTTACTTTAAAAAAAATATTAACAGAAAAAGAGGTAAAATATTTTCCAGAATCTCAAGTTATCTGCTGAATAGCCTTAAGAAGGCATCAGGTGTCCCCATGCCACTGATCAGGCAAACACAATCACTCTACACCCAAAAAGCCACCTTTACTCACGGAGCACAGCCGTGCACAAGTAGTCCCACACTAATAACCAAACAGTCCCATGCCAGCAATCAATTCAGTTCAGTGGTAAAGAATTTCTTGCTGTAAATAAAAAGTAGAATAATCTGGAACTAATGATTTATCCCATTTTTTTCTGTGAATTGCTATTTCACTAGGCATGATATTGAACCAGAAAAAAAAAAAAAAAAAAAAAAGACAGACGATGTTGAATATAAACAGAGTAGGGTTTGCATTCCTGGGCTGATGTTTTATTTAAAAAGGCAATTTTGGTTGCCATTCCTTTATTTTTGTTAGAAAGAAAATGAATATTTTCCAAGTATTGCTTTTTCTGTTGGTTCATCTCAGCTGCAAGAAACTACTTAAAATAACTATGAGCTTTCTTTCTTTTCCAATGTCTGCAAGAAAAGCATGTATTCAAGTAACAGCAACAGCAAACACTGCCCAATCCTTAATCACTGCTTACTGATTTAGGTCCGTTTCATTAGTGGGCAGCCCTTTTCCAGAAAGCCATTTTCTTGGCAGGGAGCACAGACTGTTTGCGGGGACGGAGGGCCTTGTCCCCCCACTATGCTGCGTCCTCCGAGGCGGGCCAGCCCAGGAAGACAGTGGGAGTTTTAGTGCCAGAGTTTGGTCTGACAATCCGCATCTCTGGATAAGTGTGAATGAGTGTTAGATAGGAAGTAGGAGGCTGGATACAAAGGACCCAACAGGGCATAAAAACAATACATATTGCACACTGTGAGACTCCTCTCACATGCGAAACAAGAATTGAAGGGGGGAGAGAGAGTATTTCACTCTTCGCATTGAAAGATTTTCTTGGTACTTGGTTTGTTTACAGTTGCTTAAGTGTCAGCATAAAAATAATGGATTTGTGGAGAAAGACCATTTAAAAACCTCCCTTGTTTTAGAACAGTTTTTCCACTCCCTCCCTTCCCTAGTCACTATTTGTCACAGTCAACTACTGAAATCCTCTATTAATCGCTAAATCCAGATAATAGCGGAGGTGGGTTGGCTGACCTGTGAAATTAGGTCTGCATGTAAAAAGGAATTGAGCTGTGCGAGCTTTGGAAATAACTCTGTCGGTATTTACATTAGCATTTGAACATCAAAGATCTCCCCTGGGCTCCTCTAGGTGCCTCTAATCCAAGTACCAATCAAGTAACTCAGTTTTTCCATCCAGCCAGCCCAGCTTGGAGACCCTCGGAGATATCCTGGCCAACCAAGAGGCAGGCAAGGAACTCCTCAATAGTTCCCAGTCCCCAGGTTTTTGTGAGAGCAGATCCCCCTCCGAACTCCAAGAGAAGAGGGCAAAAATCAGCATTTTTATTTCACAACAGAAACAGGCCATCCACTTTGTGGGCAAGCATGTGCACAAATTGCAATTACCATCTTAAAAAGAAGCCTTCAAATTCACCAGGCTCAGCAGACTCTGGGAAAGTTGAAATTAAAAGGAAGACTAAAAAATTATTTTATTCTGTTATTACTACTAATATTATTTTCTTTCTAAGATGCGTTCACCCGAAGAACCCTGAAGGGCACTGCATCAGAAGCTATAAGCTCACTTTTTTATATGAGCACAAGTGCTGCCATTGCAGCTGCACCTGCAGTCACTGCTCTCACTCAGGCAGAAGTCCCATGGAAACCTTTCCATGTGGTTGCTCTCCTTCCCATTCTACAGATAGGTAAAATAAAGGCTCCAGCAATACCAGCTACCACTTCTACCTCAACCCTATGTTCTACAGGGAATAACATTGAGGGAGCAACACTCCTCTGAAATTCTGATAATTTGGATGTACCTGTTCTCACCTGTCCCAAACTAAGGCATCTATTCTAATTTACTATGACTTAAAATTTACCTAGAATTGTTTTCCAAAGCAACAGAAAGGCTGTATTACCACACTATTAGCTCCAACCTCTAGGGGTGTGTGAGGGGGGTGAGAGCAGAGGAGGGGAATCGTTTACTATCACTTGCTAATAGGGTAGGTGAACTGCACACCATCAAGTGTGCTTCCTCCTGAGGCCCATTCCCAGACACATTATCTGCTTAGCTCAAGAAACCCAAGGTGAAGGTTGATCTAACAACTTTCCTTAGAATATTTCAAATAAAAAGTGGAAAATAATCTAGAGAAAAAAAAAAAAAAAAAAAAAAAAAAAACTCCATGATGGCCATGTAAAAAAGTTGGCATGGATTTACCAGCATATTAAAAGTCATCATGATGTAAGGTAGCGACAGAAATCTCCTACCTTTAGACTGACGCACCGCCTCTTATTTTTAATGGACCTTTACTGAATTTATGTGGAGAGAAAGAAGAGGTAGAAAAGAGATCACCTTTAAGACTTTTCCTTTCTTTTCTTGCCTTTTTCTTTCCCTTTTTTTTTTTTTTTAAAAAAAAAAATATTTTTTTTTTTTTTTTCCTAAAGTTGTATTAGGGATTCACTTAAGCAGAAATGAACTGTAATATGCAAATAGTTCTAATTGGACTGCTAATAGAGCGTGTCTCTGTTGTTTTTTTGTAGGGAGTTTTATGCCTATGTAATCAGTGCAGACAGCCGTTAAGTAAATGAAGAGGCAACTAACAATGTCAGAAAAGAGACCGGGCGGTTCCAGCTGACACTACCCTAATCTTCCAGGACCCATTAAATGGCAGTTTCAACGCATTACCTACCATAACATCCTTGAATATCACTGATTTTATTTGCAGTATCAAACATTCCATTTCATGCCCCATTAACAGTAGGAGCCTGGGCTTTTTGACGCAGCTAAACATTTTACTAACTACCTGGACTAAGTAACCAATTAACTTTTGGAGACAATACGGCCAATTAAGCGCGAAAAGGTAAGGCTGTCATCCCCCACTAAAATTGAATTTCCTTTTCCTGATGGCACTTATTGTCAGTGTTCAATTGTTAATGGAGATTTGGTCCCTATTAAAAGGATGAAGCCGAAGGATAATGGGAAAGTTCAGAGGACTTGGTTCCTAAAGAGTAGGTCAGAAAATGTCCCAATTGGCCACTAATTCAGTCATCTTTTCTTCATGCCAGCTCTCTTACTGGAATAGTGTTGGCAATATAACTCTAATCTGACCTAGCGTGATAACACATCATGCAATATGGCAGCTTCAGAGACATGGGTACACACAGGGGTAGTTAGGGATCTTGCATGGAAAAAAAAAAGTCAAAATATAAACAAAAATATAACTGTTGGATTTTTACAGTCAAAATACCATTTTGCTCACATGCTGAGCTGTTTAGCATGGTGCCGAGCCCTTGAGAGAGTGTTTAAGCTAAGGGAGCAGGTACTGTTGTGGTGTTTACTTGAGCCTTGCTGGCTGCTAAGCAAACCACATTGGATGTGTGTTTGTGTAAGCTCTAAATGTTCATCATAATTTACATTGAGTTTTTTAAATCATTGCCCTCCGGTTGAAGCCTTCTCCTCTATCTTGGGGTCACCAATACATGAAGAAAATGACAGCCTATGTGCTATAATTAACCTTTTTTTCCTAGGTAGTAGTATTCCCATAGATACTACATAGAGGAAAAGTTTTAAGAGGAGACACCTATGTTTAGATACAGAGGATTTTTATTTTATAGATCTACTCCGAGTAAAAATGTATCACCCCCTACCACAGAAAGAAGTTCATGCTAAAAAACATCTCAAAAAAGCCATTGGGCATCAAGGTCAGTACATCAACATAGGCATATTTCACAAGGTCTTTCAACAAAGCACAACACCTTGTTAGAATAATTTTTCAACATGATTTTAGGAATTATTTTTTTCAGAAATGAGCCAAAGGAAGAGGCATAAAGGTACAGGTCAGTATACAGACATAAGAAAACGTACAAGTGCAGAGGATTCTTTTATGCAAGAATTTTATAACCAGAAGTGCATGGAAAACATCATGAAGAGGCTGCAAAGTTTGCTATGGCTCTACCCTAAAGGTGTTATTGGTTATGGGTCAGACAAGTACACATGCTTGGCTCATTGGCAGACAGGTGCGCACAGATAATCTCCCATCCCAAAGAAAGCATCCTCTTAGCTAAAAACAGCACACATCCTTCAAGGGCACCTAGTGTTTGAAAGGATGCCAGGCCAAGCATGGCTGAGGTGCAGTATTCAAGGATTATGTTCTTATAACACTACATAATGTGGAGTCCCTTTATCTGCAGCAATGGTATGTGTTGAAGTGTACCATAATGAAAATAAAAGTGTATTATAGCCTTCAAGAGGAGGCCATGAAACATCACATTTTTGAGACTGACTATGTCTCAGAGCCGGTTTTGTGGCTTTTCAAACTTCATGAATATCTCCATTATGTCATAGAAAGCTAAAACCCACATTAAGACACAAGACTTCCCTGCCATAGAATATTTAAAGCTTAGCCCAGCCACATCACAGTTTAGAATATTATTAGCCTAATCTCTTAAACATATAAAACAACCAGGCGAGAAAGAAAGTGACCTGATTTCTGTCTGTTCTAATAGACAAAATGTAACTTTAGCTTTTCTCCGCAATGCTTTACACCATTAAGTAATTACTTGTGGGCAGAACCCCAGCCTCCATATTGCTACTTGTGGTTAAGTGTTTTCATTGTTTCACCAAACAGGTCTTCCCATTAAACCTGGTGTCTTTAGGCTGTTGCGAGACCCTGGTTCACATTGTCTCTATGGAGGTCTCATTATCTTGAGTGACTTACTACCCCAGTTTGGAGCATGTATTACCAGGTTACCCTATGAAGCAAGAGTTTAAAGTTATTGAAATGTTCTTGCAGTCAGAGAAGTGACTAAGAGCAGCTTCCACCTCCCTCTTGACTGTAACATATCTTTGAGATTTTTTCCAGTTAAGCTTCTATTGCAACAAAGTTCAAAAAAAAAGAAAGTTTTTCCTACCTTGAACATCGCTGACTACTGAAATTCCACAGCACTTGGAATTCCAAAGTTGGAAGGGACCTATAAGGATCATTGAGTCCAGTTCCTGGCAGAGTCCATCTCCTGTCTTCTGTTGGAGAACACATAGAAACATCAAGAGATTGCTTTCTCTTTTCTCCCTGACTGAATCAGATGTATTTTATTAAAACCTTAGCCTAGAAGTTCATTGAGTTTTTATCATGTTTCAAATATACATTCCCCAAACCTTTTCTGTTTTAAACTTGTGGGTTTGTTTTTAGTTTTTTGATTACTTTATGTTTTTGTTTGTTTGTTTCCCCCCAAGTAAATGTATTTGACTTTTTGTCAGCTCCAAAAATATAAAATTTGCAGCCTTGTCATAAGTGATTAATTCTAACTTAAAGAAAAAAAAAAAAAAAAGGTTTTGTGAAACTACTTAATTTAATATCAAGTTATAATGAGGAAAAAAAAATAATGTAAAAAAGGTTTTTAAATGAACTGTTTAAAAGTATTTAAAACCCTTCCTCTCCACACCCTTGAAGATATATGGACCTAAGTTAACAACAGTTCATAGCTGAATCTTGCTCAATGGGAATTTTCCATTATTGTCAACAAAAGTCCCTAATACTCATAGGTTCTAACAAAAGTCAGAGTTATGAAAAACATATGGCCTTAATAACAAACTAAATCTTGGGTCAAAAAACGAAATTGCAGTTGTGTAAGTGAGGACAGGACTCAGCTGGGCATCAAGTCTAGAAGCAGCTGTTGCAGTGACTAGGCCTGTCCAGCCCCTACAGTCCTCGAACATGAAGAGCAGAAGACCCAGATAGAAAGATACTATGGTCTTCATCTCCAACATTCTTCTCCATCCACTAGTACCAGAACTAACTCTCAGGTAAGCATAGTTCAGACTCATCCAACAACAGTTATAAACCTCCACTTGATGTTATGTTGGTATATGCATCCCCATGGAGAGCACCAAGCCTCTTCCTTCCCCTGCTAAGTTGCCCTATTGAAAGGGACACTACAGCTAAGGCTACAGTGCTGTTAGAGAGCCTAGTCCCACAGCCAGATTCTCCTTCCACAAGAGCTTCTTATTTTCAGTCTCCTAGCTACTCTAACACAAACCTTTTCAGAGAATCCTCACCCAGCTTTAGCTTCTCTCTCTCAACAACTTTTCCATTCTCCTTTCACCATAAGCTCTAATGCTTTCCTTCCAGCTCCCTACCTAATAACACTATCAGAACAAAAGAAATAATTCAGCTTGTACCTTCAGCATTCAATATATCTCATCTGGTGTAACCAGAAATACTAACCACCTGTGAGCTGAGGCTCCCACATTACACAAACCTGCCAGGTTGATGTAGTTTGTGCTAATTAGTAAAATATTTAAGCTTTCACTTCTCCATTGCAAGGCTGTATCTGGGTATGTATGGAGTGTGGGAAAAGAATGATTTCACACAGAAACTTCTTTCTTTGTTCTACATTTTTGGCAGGAGGTGTTCACGGCCTCCGGAGGGCCTGATTTCCTGAGCCAGAAAATCAGAGTCCTGTGGACAGTGCTGCTTTCTTCATCAGGGCACTTTATAAACCCTAAGTTCTTTTCAAAGCTTCATTGATAGAGAAACCAACTCTGTCCTTGAAAGACTATTTTGTTGAAGT
Organism: Nettapus auritus; assembly: GCA_011076525.1. Taxonomy (NCBI): domain Eukaryota; kingdom Metazoa; phylum Chordata; class Aves; order Anseriformes; family Anatidae; genus Nettapus; species Nettapus auritus. The sequence continues at coordinate 16,286,522 of CM021774.1, forward strand.
GTAAGGGCACCTTTTATTCACTCTCTGTTTCTCTACAGACTCCTAGAGATGGTCAGTGTTTCACAAAAAAGTTTCTTCTGTGAAAAAGGTTAAGAAAAGTGTAAAGCTTAGATATTGCAGCCTCTATAGATCTATCCTAAAAACCTTGCTTTTGTCTTTGGTTATTGTATAATGGGTATCACAAGTGTGGAATTCCATATCAATTGCAGAAGTACCATGTAATGTGCTAGTAATTTCTTGAAGTGTTATTCTGCTTTATATAGCAAATGATCCCTGTTCCTCCCATTCACCAGAAGTGGGATCCTGACCCTACACAGAGACCAGCACAGGCAGCTCCTCATAGCCACGCAGGTTCATGTTTGCAGGATCAGAGCTCTTGCTTTCATTTGTGTTCCCTCCTTCTGTCTCCCTCCTCCCATCTCTACTTCTTCTCTGTACCACACTCAAAACATTCAAAACAATAAATTATTACCACTCTGCACAAGCACAGAATTTGAAATCCCACCAGCATTGGAATTTTTTTCAGTTGAGAGCTCTGGGTTTCAAAATAGACCTTCTTATTTGCAACCAAAGGGTAGCTCATTGCCTGACCAGGAAGTGTCAGGGTGTAGGGTTGCGGGGGTAATTACTGGGAGGCTGGAGCAAGCCAAGGCCATAAATCCTCTGCTGTCTGCTTGAGAATTTGTGCGCTGAAGCTGTCTGGGTGTATGCTGTTTGCCAGGTTAACAGCATGTTCATCTTGGTGGGGACCATATCTCAGGTCTTTGACAGTCACAAATGGAGAAATGCTAGGGAAATTGGAGCTGGGACTCAATAAACACCACTGGTTTGGGATCCTGTTGAGAAGTTCCCCAGTACTAGCTATCCAAAATCAGTCATCACTTCCAAACGTCTGATTAGTCTGGATTTCCTTTTACCATTTTTGATGAGTAATTAGTTGAACGATATTCTATGTGTTTTGCGGACCTATACCACTCCCACATCTTGCAGAAACAAATGTTTTACCTCATCTAGTTTTGAATTACTTTCAGTTTTTGTCTTTCCTTAGAAACAAAGGACTGTGTTTCAACCAGAGCCTGTTACATATGTGGTTCCTTTTAATCCATTGACAAAATTCCACTTTTGACAGCCTTAATTCAAATGAAGGAGGAGAAAACACACAAGGAATTTGCCACCTCTTAATTTCATTCCTCAACTTAAAGGCATTACTAACCCCTGCAACACTTAATTAATTGAAATGACTTTAGCTGTGGGAATCTGTGGTGAAGAGGTCTCTAATAGTTACGCGCAATTCGACCTGGAATTCAGTTAGAGCTAAAAGATGCTTGAACAACATTTTTCAAGGAATGAAAAGTAAAGATCCTGTGTTTGTTGTTGTTGTTGTTGTTGTTTTTTCCCCCTTTGTCCTGCCTCTTGTTTTCCCTCAGGGATTTGCTGGACATAATTCCTTGCCCACTGATTTACACCAAGTACCTGCCTAAGGACAACTTTAGCTGCAGAAGAGATGAAATAACAGATACAAGACTGGAGGCTTTGTTATTCAAACTCTGGAAAAGTCAGTGTCATTAAAAAAGTCTAATTCCAAACCACTCTAAAATGTCCCTTTGCTGATGAGAAGAATGACTCATATAATAGATAATAGTTATCAAGATGGTAGCTCTTTGTAGGAGACACTCCCTGCTCATTCATATTTATGATAACACATTGTGATATCCCGACCTGATTAATAAAGTTTGTGCAGCACTATATCTCTCAGAAAGGATTCCAACAGATTTAACTGACCAAAATCTTCAGCAGATAAACGGGAATTGTTTTGTTCATGGCAGAGACCAGGATGATTCAGATATAGCTCTTGCTGGTATTTTCCAGTAGTGATAAGAAAGAACTCAAAGGTGAAGGGAAAAATATAACAGATTTATATAGGAAAGCATAAGGTGGTCATGCAAATTATGTCTAGTCAGAAGAATGGTTCTAATAAATCTTTTCAGTCATTTAAAATGGTCACAGCAACTTTATGTATTATAGATTATCCGAATGATTCTTTAGTCCAGATTGCAGTCATATACCTAAACCCTAACAGTAGAATGCTCAGGGAATCACAGGCTACTAGGATTGTTTCCTGCTTTCTTTATCTCCCCTCCTTTTTGCTAAATATATCTAGGTTTCTTCAGTACAAGCTGGTGCTGTACTATGGCCATTCTATCCAGCATATCTTGTAAGTCACACTGTCTTACTGTTCTCAGAGAACGAGGGGAAAGCAAGAGAGTGAACAGGAAAAATACCCCCACGCAATCATACAAGATGTTCAAACTTGCCTGAATTTTGGTATGAACCCTGTGTGAAACAAGGACCTGCAGAAAGAGCTGCCTTATCAGAACTAACATTGAATCTCTCAAAAAAGATGTCACAGCTGTCCAGTCTAACCTAGGGGAAGACTAATGCAATTATATCAAGGCATACCACAGAACCCTTGGTGTTATAAATAATAATAAAGGGTAAATAATAAAAAAATAAAACACAAGCCCCACAAGTGAGATGTTTTAAATGAAAGGTGATGCACTGTGAACTTAACACACTAGCCCTTTAGCCTTTCTGTTAACAAGGTAATCTGATTGCCATTGATTTTTTTCACCTCTGTTACTAAGAAGGTGATGGAATGGTGTCCACGCAGATGTATTGAATCAGATACTAAACAAAGAGCAACATAAAGAACAATTATCAGCAGCCTTGCCTTCAGCTTGCTGATTATGACATTACTGAAGAGACAAGGTCTGGGTGACTTAAACCAAAAGGAAAAAAGAAAAATTAAAGAGGAGTGAGGAAACCGATATACGTTTACTGTCTCTGTGTACAGACAGTTTTTTGCCTTTACTAAAATATGTATACCTCTGCAGCAAAATAGGTGTTGGAGAATGATCTAACTAATTAGTTTGATCATATTAGAGAAAAAAAAAAATAGCATAGAGGTAAGGATCAGACAATAGTTTACATTTTTTGTCCTACGTGGAGGATAGCTAGAAAATTCTGTATGGAGAATTTTGTGTTTAAGGTTCTGTTTGCTGAATATCACTGGGCTTAATTATTGCCTGTGTGATGATGATTAGGCAGTTTTTCCTAAGGGTTTTGGAATACACAGGCTTCTATAAGGTTCAGAGCTCAGTAGGCTATTAGTAGGTTTTACATAGCTACGTTTGAATGACGTGCAGAGAAATGGTTGGCCAGATTCTTGCAGGGTATAAAATGAGAAAGTACCATCCATCCACATCACTCTATTGATTTCAAATGGTTGGGCCAATTTGCACAGGCTGAGAATAAGGACTGGATAATAGGAAGACTAACGCTGTAAACTCTAACCTTGTGGTATTAGATTTCAGTTTGTCCAAATGGCACAGGCTGTTCCACTTGCATTTCTAGCAGCACACTTTTACCTGACCCAGCCTGTGTAAACAGTACAGCCAAGTAGCTCTAGTGCTCAGCTGCCTTTATGTACTAGCAAAAGTAATGACGCCTAGTATGTAGTATTATTATTTTATGACATCAGCATAGTATGACATTTTCTCAAGGGCAGCCCATATCCCTTGCCCTCCTCCATATTGGCAGCCATCACTAATTGACTGTGAAAGTGGAGAATTCAATGGTTTAAGGTGATCTCTTCTCTGAACTCCAAAACAGTTTGTGGATGGAAATCAGCTGAAGCAAAACATTGGTTCAATTACACTGTCAAGGGATATAGCTCCTGTACAACAAAGAGGTAAACACTTAAAGGAGCCAATCCACTGCTACATATGATATTATTGTTCTATTTCAGATGTGGCAATCATGTGAATTAATAAAAGCAAACACTGACATCGCCTAACTAAAAAAAAGCTATGGTGAGCTTCTTTTGCTGTGAGGAATGAGTGATAGATGTTTGGTCTGGATTACACCCCCACACCCTTGCTCACAAGGGTTAGAAATTTCCGCTGTGAAACTGAGGTACTGTCAAAACCCTGTCATTCACTGAGAAAAAGGCAGCCAGTTTTGTCCTTGACATTATATCAAAGGGCTAAATTGTAATCTTCTTACTTATGTCAAACAAAACTTTCTCATTTCATTCCCTTCATTGGTTTATTCAAGGTATAAAGTACTACCTACTATGAATAAAGAAGAGAGTCTACTTAAGCATTCAGTATCCACGCACCTCTGACTGTGTGTTCTTTACTGTGTAATAATTGATGACATCTTCCAAAGACAGCCTAAAGGACAGGTACATAAACTGTAAGAATCCAAATGGACACGCCTTAAATAGGATCTCATGGTTCTTAGACTATCCCCACTGAACCCTAATTATTGTAGAATATTTACCTTTGCTTATAAGGGCAAGAGCTGGTTTATCAGATATGGATGAGACTATTTAAGAACAATTTACTATGGCTCAAGAACAGTGAGGACTTATCTTCTTGTCAGTTAAATAGTACCTGGTGGAAATTAAACTCACATGCTTTCTTATCACCGAGGAAAAGATTTTGTATCTCTTGATTGTGCTGGAACTGTTAGTAGTTTCTTCAGCTTCAGCAAAGAAATGAAGCTTCTTCTAGCTTGTGCAGTTAATCCAGAACTCAGCATTTTGACATTCTGTTCATCCACCACAGAAATTAATTGGACCTTGGTCCTGAGGATAAGTGTAGAAAACATTGACTGGTTTTCTACCAGTTTAACTACTTTGTAGAACAAATCAAATATATGGGTGAGAGGACACCCATATTTCACATTGTTTCATGCCTCCCAAATCTAGCACAATCTCTTCTGTAGGGAGTTCATCTGTGATATAACAGTGTAGGGGACAAGGGCGCAACAAATGTTGGACCTCAGCATGTCAAAGGGCATAACATCAGCAGCTGCAGCCAAGAATAAACATAAAAGATGAAGGAAAAACTAAGCAAAACTAAACTAAAATAAGCTTTTGCCCTTTTAAAGAAGACCTAGAGATTTCTAGAAAGTTTGTAGCACAGGCTGTTATAGTAGGCAGCATATTCATCCAAAAGAACTACAGGAATTTTTGGATAGATTTTAGAGACTCATTCTTTTTTGGGGGATTGGAAAATTCCTCTTTTCTCCAAGATGTGAAACATGTCTTGCTCTAAGACAATATATGAAGAGCTGAGAGAGCGATCAGAGTTCCACAAAATGAGTTGTTTTATCATATATGAAAGGAAAAGTTACAGCCGATTTCAGTGGGCAACAGTCTATGACATAGTTTTTACTTTGGAACATAGAGGAAAATAGAATACGAATTGCTATTCCTAATGGGTTACTCACAAGGGAAGAATCCCATACCACACACCTTTTTGAATACCCATGGAAAGACAACAAGCTACAATGAAGTATAAAAAAAGATGATCTCACAACCAAATCAATCTGGAGACTCCAGAAAATTACTGGAACCCTCACATGTACAAACTGTTAAAATCTCAGATTGATGGTCTCTGAACTTGTGCTCATCCACATGGCACTGCAGACAGCACAGGGCATGGGGCAGGTAAACAGCCTTAGTTTGCTTGGTTGGAAAAAGCATAAGCAGAGATTTTGCCAAGTGGTGGCTATTTGAACTATGCTCTGTGAAATGGACTGTTTGATTGGGTCATGGAAATATTCAGAACTGTATTTCACTTGCAGGTCAGATAATTCACAGACATTTCACAGTCAAAGGAACTTTAACCATAAGTACTACAGGACCTTTCTTCTGGAAGAGAAATGAACATAAAATGAAGAGCTTATCAGTGAATAATTGAAACAAACAAACAAAAAATCCTCGCCTGAAACCCCAACTCCAAATGCAACTGTTTGCTGATGAAGTAGTCCAAAGACAAGACAGAAACCTGGACCTGAATTTCCAGCTGAGAACTGCTTAGAAATTGAGAAAATAAGCCCTCTATAAAGAATTTTTGCTTAGGACATTGGTTAAATATATATATATTTTTTTCTGATTTCTTTCACTTCACTTGCAGCTTCTGGTTGTAACCAGAGGCATAATTATTGTAATTAAGGCTGGTTATTGGAACTCACCCAAGATGTAAGAGGATATACCATGTATAAATATACAGTTCTTCTTAATTGTCTTCTATTTAAGAATTTCAAGGTGCTTTAAATTTAATCTCACAGCCCTTTTGTGAAATGACTATTATGATCTTAGTTGGACAAATAAAGAAACTGAGGTAGAGATAAGATTTATGTATAGTTGCAACAGAGATATGAAATAAATCAAATACTGGAAATGAGCTTCCTATCATATAGACTTGTCCTTGTTCTTTTTCCATTAGCACAGCTATTTTCTCAAACTTTTCAGCTCATCACCAACAGATTAAAGTGATTTGGGGAATCATCCAAGTTTCTAGACGTGATTTCCAACTAAAACAGACACAATATGTGTAATGAGGCCAAACTTCTACCAACACCCAAAAACAGCATTGAACTTCACTCAGGTGACACTTGGAGAAATCTGACCACAAAAGATGAGAAAAATAAATAAAGTACCAGAATGGAGAGGAGAACCTGACCAGAGATAAATGATTCCTCTCCTGAGATGTGTTTTTGTTTTATCACAGTGACCTTTCAGAGAAAAGATGAAGCCAGCCTCAGGTAAAAAGAAATAGCCACATTTCATCTACGGTTAGCCTTTGCAACCTCTGAACTCTGCTTTTCTATCTGAACCTATTTCCATGCACCATTTCTCCTCACCATAGATAAGAGACATCCAAGTGCCAGAAAGAAACTTAGAGCTTTCACACAAAGGTTAGCTAGTAAGCATGACCACTCTTTAATCTGGGTTTTTTAAATTATTTTGATTTTTTAAATATCTCCCATCCTGCATGACACAAGAATCTGATAAACTGTGCAGAAGCGATCCAGCACTGCATACTGAGGAGCTACATTTTAAATATGTTTCTGTGCACACATGTATGTTTGCAAGTGCATATGCATGTGTGCATGTGTGCATGTGTGTGTATAGAATATCTCATTATCTGATCATCGCTCTTCAGCTATCTCTAACACAAGAGCCAAGGGGTTTGGGAGCGCGCACAAAAAAAGAGATTTCTAAGAGAGCAGGAGATTGGGCCGGGGTCATCCGAAAGGGTAATTATTGTTAAATGTCAGGTTAACTCTGAAGGCCTCAGCTCATCCAACTGAGAGCAGATTAGCCCAGATGGAGACATTTTCAACACGGTTCTGTCTGACCAATCAGCGACAGCTGGGATTAGCCAAATACCTTCTCTCATCTGCTTGCTCACAGAAAGGTCAGTTTCTGCTCATTGCTTTCCTTTTAAGATGTGCCTTTTTTTTTTTTTTTTATTTCTTCTTTTTTTTTTTTCTTTTTTTTTTTTTCTCCTTTTTATTTTTTATTTTTTATTTGTGGCAGCTATATGCAGGAAATCAGGATCCTTTTATCAGCATATTAAATATTCAACATCTAAAACCCACTTTTTTTTGAGAATCAACTTAATTCACTTTCAAGAATGCTTTTATCTTTTCTTTCCTTTTTTTTTTTTTTTTTTTTAATGCTGCTTATAGATAGATAAAATATATATGTAGTTATCAGACACTCAGCTTGTGCAAAGCGATGTTGCTTCATGGACTTCACCAGAAGTGTATTGATTTCCATCCACTGAGAATTCGGCCTGGTATTTCAGCATCATCGAGTGACTGCTATAGGCCACGGATGGTTTTTCCTTGTTCTTTTCTTGTTTTGCCTTCCCTTCTAAAAAGAAGTCTTTGGTAATTTTATTCTCAACATTAATCTATTTAAGAGCTACAGTTTATGTCTTCTATCTAAGAGGGGGAAAAAACAACAACCCGACCACCACCAAGTTAAAGCAAAACAAAAGGAAGAACTCTCCCTGAAACCAACCCTGGAGTGCTTTAAAAACTAATCGTCTTTTATGTACAGCCTCTTTTCCCAGGCAGCTTAAATAAGTGCAAACATAAAACTCAGTGATAAAAGGAACAGAAACTGAAACAAAAATCACCCTCAGAGTGTGTTTCCCGGTAATTTGGCTTTGGATCCCTAGAAAGTTCTTTCATGCTTTAATTATTCTTACTAAGAGGGAGATCCCTTTTCCTCTTGTTAATTTTGTTTCTGGATTCCTCATGCAGCTTTCAGGCAGATATTCAAACAGCAAAACTATCTGAAAATTTTACTGGCTTGAGTGTCATCTACACAGAGACATGTATATAATAGCCTGGTATTATAAAGGGAATTTTAAAAAGGGGATAGTCACATTCACATCCTCTCGGAGATTATTCTTTTTTCTTTCAATTTTTAGGGTTCTGTAAAAAGGCCTCAATGTGAAAAAACATTGGAATTTACATGAATTATCATAGTGAGGACCTAATCCTGATGGCTACTGATGTTTTGCTATTGATTTTTCAAGCAAAGTGACCCAACCTAGGAAGATATAGAATGCTTCCTAAAAGGGCAGAAATGCTTTCCATTGAGGGAACTCAGTGTCCAAATTAGAAGGAGTGCATCAGAGTTCTGCCTGAGGTTCTGGGTACCAAACAGGAGAAGCTGCTTGATAAACCATGCTCAGGGCATTAACAGAACAAAACCTGGTGAAAAGGGATGAGAAGCTTGGAGATGAGGAAATGGGGAAATGGGTCACTGTAAAACCATTTCTGAACACAGGATGGATGAAAATGTGAGTTAGCAGCCAAGAGGAAGCTGAAGAAGTCCTGATGTTTAGGATATTTACAGTGGAATTAGAGAAGGATCTTCAAGACACACTGACAGACAATTGGAGAAAGGGACTGACCAAGCAAGTCATTTATCAAGTCTTTTGCTTCTGCAGTTCCAAGGAACATCCACATTTGCAGCATATATCCTTCACTTATGTGGGTAATATCAAAATCAGTTATAATTCCAATTAAATAGTCCTGCCCATCATCACCAAACATTAAATGGAACTACTATGCAAGCTGAAACAATTTATTTATATAAAGCATGTGCCCAGCATTGCTCTATCTGTCAAACCTTTGAGGTCTAACATCCAACTGAATCAAGATGCAATTGGGCTTCCTACTTCATCCTCACATATAGGGGCTCTAGCAGGCTCTGATAACCTCTGCATAATACTTAGTTTTTACTACTCAGGCGTTCCCACATATCAAACCCTATTGTACTATAATGATATAGAACAGTTTCTATGGCAAATATCATTTTGCTCCTGGTTGTTTTGTAGATAGGAAGAGAAAAGCAAAGGGTAAAATGATTTGCTCAATAGAAAATAGTAGGTCAGTAGCAGATTTCAGAGCAGAACCCAGGTGTCTGGAATCATAGGCTACTTGCCTACCCATTGGACCACACTAATTCCCAAGAAGAAGAGCTCAGCCTTGTTATTTTTAAGCTCACTGTCCTACACAGCTGCTCTTGCTCTTCTTACACTGTGCTTCTAGGAAATTAACATATTTAACAACATGTCACATACAAAGAATAAATGCCTTTGATAATCATTTGAATCAGACATACAGGAAAACCAAATTCTTTTTAGTATTCAGAGCAAAGCATCTTGTCAAAGATCTATTCAAAATATAACACAGCTTCTTTATGTAATTAGATTAATTTAATAAGCCAACATTTCAATAGCATGGAATTTCTTTCTCAGAATCCTACCAAGAATAAATAAATAAATAAATAAATAATAATAATAATAATAAAATAAAGCCTTTAGTAAGCTTGGAAACTGAGGAACCCAAGTTAATCTGAATGTCAGACCCCAAAATACAAAAAGCAAATTGGTTTATGCATGAATCAAGTAGACTCATACTGGAAACTAAATTCTAACCTATACATGTTTTTTGTCTTGCGTACACTAAAATTTATTTCTCTATATATATAGGCATATAGATATATCAAGTCAAGCAGAGAAGATTCAGTGAGGTTATGAAAATAAGAATCCACAGGAAACAGCAGATCTCAGTTCTGTTTTCTAAACCTCCCAAGTTGTAAAGTAGTTTAACAAAATTCATTTTAATTTACTGCAGTGCTAATTTAATAAATGAAAGTATTTGAGCAACTGACCTTCTTAGTACAAATATAAATCATAGTGTTTGAATTCACATGGAGCAGGAACAGACTCCACCACAGAATATTTATAAAACTGTAGAATGAACTTCGGGGTGCAAGGCACAATTGGGCTGTAGGTGTGTTTGCGTCACACCCTGTGATGCACATTTGTCTTGCCTAGAATATACTTCTAGTCCAACTCAGTGCATGTGACACAACATTTATGCAGAATTGTAATCTCCCAAGTTTTGGTTCCCTATCAGCACAGCTTCATTTAAGTCATGTGAATATGGGGTCAGGATGAGGCAGTTGCTTTTTCCTTATTCTGCAGATGGATCTGTCCCAATCCTGTCTTGGTCTGGAGCCCTTCAACAGAGGACCCTAACTCAATTTTCTGACAAGTCATTTCCAAAGAGAATATCCTACTTGAAGAGTGACAAAGCAGAGCAGAGTTCTACACCTCACTCCATGTCTAACCTTACCCTGCTATGATCTTTCATGCATTTTGAGACAAGGTATCTTTTGCTTCGGTAGTTTTATATCTGCTAGAAATCGTCCTGCAGTATTCTGGTCTTGTCTGGTCAGATGAACACCTCTCCTACACACATCTTGTGCTGCACACACAGGAAGGGTTTCAAAATTTGGTCTGTGTCAACTGTTCAGATCATTTCAATTACTGATGTCTTCTTACGGGTGTCATGGAATGGTGTGAGGATGGCTGACAACGTGCCTGTTATAGATGAGAGGAAAAAAAGGGTGTCTTGTATTAAAAAAAAAAAAAAAAAAAAAAAAAAAAAAAAAAAAAAAAAGGTGGTTATATGGTTATAACACTTTTATTACTTTGAGAACCCAATGTAAAAAGTGATGATCAATGTTGTAGCCAAGGTAAAACGCATGCAGACAAAATGTGGACAATACAGATTATTAATGTCTCTACCATCAGTGTGGGCCGAAACCCAGGTAAGCTTATTCACGTTTTTTATCACTATCAAACTGATGCTACTGTATAAGAGAAAATCGATATACTACTACTTTTTTAAAATTTTCTTTTAATAACTCTTCAGCTGAATTGATTTGATCTGGAAAACTTAAGGCATACCACAAAATAAATAAGTAAATAGATAGATTAATTAATTAAAAAGAAAGTCAGGGTTTGCCTACAAGGTAACCAAAGACAAACATCTCCACATGGTCAGACTTGGTTTTCAATCCATAAATAAAAAATATTTTTAATCCAGGTTCAAAAGATCCTTGAACTACCACTTTTCATGAGGATGCTGAAGAAGCATGAAGTAGTTATAAAATTGATATAATCATTTCAAAAGGAGATTTAAATCAAAATCTAGGATCTTCCTGTTCAAGGAATTATATTAGAATAACATCCTGATGAATCAGAATTAAACAAATATGATTTATAATGGGAAGTGTTTTCTGTGCAAGAACTTTACAGTGTGGAGTGTCTAGAAGTACATCTTAGCCATCTAAACCAAAAGTCTCCCAGTACTAAACAGTTAATATTTATAGGTAACTTTGCAATCATTACTATCAACAGACAAAAAGCTACAATAATCCGATTGCCATCACTTTAACCAAAGCCCGTGTCGTAAACCTTGTAATTTTCTGCTGTCATGCTCAGGCACTTTCAACACATTTAAATTAGAAAGGACTATGCTAATTTTGCTTCATAGCCAGGGTAATTGTTGTAAGACATAATTATCTTTTTTTTTTTTTTTTTTTTTTTTTTTTTTTTAAGGATAGTTTTATTCTCCAGAGTTGTTTAAATTCAGTCTCAGTTACTGCTCGTCCTTTCATCCCTACACTGCATTCTGGCTCCCACCTCTATTAAATTATTCTTTTCATCTTCGTTAGCTGGAGACAACTTAACCCTCCTTTCTGACGGACATTTCAGGCCTTGGCATAACTCTATTAAAGCAGAAAAGTATGCTAAGGACATATCTAATTCTTTGTTTCCTTCTGACCTTCCTGAAGAGTTTGAAGAAGGTTTGAAATGCTAAGTCATCTTTGATTCCAATTTGAAGTTATAGCCCAGGAAATTTGAAATTATACCCTAGCATTCAGCCTTCTTGAGTGTTGATTCATCAGAGCTTTGCCCTTATAAAAGAAGCAAAGAGTTTAAGCTTGACAGTACAGCAGTACAACTAAGCACAAAGAGAAAATGTGGACTTTCCACCAGAATAAAGTCCACGAGACAGGGCACTCCCTTTAACTCATATCCAAAATTTTTAGGCCAGGAGACCAGTAGGTTCTGCAACAGCAACCAAGGTACATAGTCTGTAAGTCCACCCAGCAGGTGGGTAACTCTGCTAATTGGTTGCATCCACTTTAGTGCCTGCTCAAGTTATTGGCAGGCACTACAAATGGGAGCTGCCTTACAAACCACCTGCCTTGTGCTGTTGCTGCTGAGAATGTTGTATGGTATGTTCTTACAGCAAGAAGTAAATTGACTGCTCCCTTGTTATCAGGGCACCTGGAGCTAGAGCTAAAGGAAACAGTCCTGAATGAAAATAACAGTGATACTAGTTACTGATTAAATGCTGGGAAATGAATGGAAGCATTGTTTGCAATCCAAGTGGACTGACATTGGCACCATGACATCTTCTGATGCCAAATGGAATACCTGAGCACAAAAAGGAGAAACATTTAGGCTTGATGCCAGAAGACCTTGGCATGTCATATACTCTTCAGAGCATGTCAGCAAGTCAGTTCCTGGGCACGTTAAAAGGTGTACCTCAGTAATTGAGAATCTGATGCCTCATCGGAGCTTCAAATGTCTCCTGTGGGGTTGCTCTAAAGAGTTTACAGTGGACTTTTTCTTTGCCTTACATGCTTTTTCTGTACTAGAAATTCAATATTATAGCAGGGGGAAAAGGGAAGAAATTTGTAGCAACAAAGGTTCAGGTCTGTTATAGCAAGTGACTGTTAACACACATCACTTGTTGCAGATAGGGCTCATTAAGGAAAATCTTCTTTGTACTATAGTATTGGTCTGAATGAGGCAGTAAAGGAGGCAGTGCAGTTACCGGACTTAGGGTTAATCTCCTCTCCCTGTGCTCTGTTAACAAACAGTTGGTTTGTACATTTTACAATAGAAAAACTTCTTGCCCAATTCTTTAGCATACACCTACATAACCTGGTTTGCAGGTGTACAACTGAGCTGACAGTATTCCTGTCCCAGTGATAACCCCACTGCCTTTTTTTTTTTTTTTTTCCTAGCCCCATTTTCACCTTTTTTTTTTTTTTTTTTTCTACTACTGCGTTTTCCAATGAAAAAATAAATGTCTCCACAGTTTTTATTCCATTTTCTGTTCTGTGTATGTTCCTATACTGTCCTTGTCACCATTGTATTTGAACACTTTCTAGTTATCAGCATGGCTATCATTTACTTCGTGCTGTTTGCTCTTCTGTCCTCCACCTAAGGGAGGATATTTGAGCAGTAGAATGGACTCAAAACTTCCTTGTATTATCAGAGTCATAAATTCTGGTTGCCTATAATGAAATAGTAACCAAATAATTACTAATTTAATTGGTAATAGTCAAATCTGGTTGTATTATTCAAATCTGGTTATTATTGTACAACTGGTGAATACCTGTTACAGATTTTTTTTTTTTTTTTTGATTGTATTAAAAATAATTCAACTGATTTCCCTAGATTGACTGGATTTTTACAAAACCAAGCTAAGCCCTTTAACTGTCATTCTACAGAGTGACATTCTCAGAGCCTCTATGCTCACTCAAGGCCCTCCCAGGGGTAGGCCTCTGGGTTCACACACGGCCCTTGCCCACCTCTCCATGTTAACAATCAACTGAAGAAAGAACCAGGATCTTCAGTCCCTTCAGTTTGATTTCTTGGCCACATTTACACACAGCTTAAATTCTTCAGTGGGGAGAACAACAAGATTGGTTGCCTTAATGACAAACTAATATTCATCTGTGGCAGCATTGGCTGGGTAAGAGAATACTAATGAAGGAGAATGTTTCTAATTAGGAGCCTCTAACAGTGTCCTGGGACAAACAAGAAGTGAAAATCATCTCACTGGAAGCTCTGAACTCAGATGTTTTGTTTACGCACACACACATGTGTATGCACGCACTTGCACACAGACTTCATTTTCAAGTGCCACAAGTCATTTATATCACTGTTAATGACTCTGATAAGTTACACGTGCAGTCACTGCTCTGGGCTCTGTGTTTCCATGTTCATATGGCATTAGGGGTTAACTTAATTCCTACTGCAGTTGTCATGCTGGGAATGCCTAGGGTTAAGCAGAGATGGCTGGGACCAGGTTAGAAATACTGGATCCTAGAATGCTGAACTGAGCAGTAGACCTTGTCATCTGCTCAATCACAACTGCTGTTTGGAAGTACTTGCAGAAAGCCAGGCCCCAGATTAATGTTCAGCACTTCTCTGCTCAGCAGGAAAAGCTGAGGTTGTTGTGGTTACTGGTAAACTTGGACTTCAAATTAAAAAAAAAAAAAAAAAAAAAAT
>CM021774.1:16301167-16335068 GCA_011076525.1 Nettapus auritus
AAAAAAAAAAAAAAATAAAGGAGAAAAAAAGACTTTACAACAGCCATTAAAATTTCAATCAGAACATTTCTGTGGTGGTCTGAAAATACAGTCTCATGGCAATGTTCATCTTCCAGAAGAGCTTCTTTACTCTGGAGAAAGTATCAGGTTCTGTTCCCCTTCACTCAACAATGAGTTGCCCACTCTATGATAAAAGGCAGCAGAGAGATGGGTATACTGAGTGAGCTGTAAGTCACTGCAGAGGCGTGTAACAGGAAACAGATACATTTTCTTCCAACTGAACTCCTCCCTTCCTCTCTTCCACCTCACCTTCATCCCCAGTGTTCTGTTATGAGGGGAATGTCTGTTTATGGACATTCATCAGGAAGCAAATAATCCCTCATGTTATTTGTAAGTATGGAATTTTCAAGAGGTATTCTTGGTTGTTTAACAACATGCAGTGTTTTTGTAATTGCAGAAAAGGTCCTATGGGCCATTAAGCAATCATTTATTGGTTAAATATCTCCATTCTCGGTAACGAATTGCTATTTTTTAAGAACAAACTTTTCCTTCCAGTTTAATTTTCAGATTTTGAGGTCGCAATGGTGTGTGCTCTGGGGAGGGAATAAAGTCTGGGACCATGACATTAACACACTCCCAACTTTTATTTCCTTCACCAACTGTGACTAGACCTCCAGCACATTAATTTCCTTGCTTTTCTTGAGGCCTCCAGCATCTCAAGGAGAAATATGTGTGGCTCCACTACTCCTCTTATCTATTTAACTCACTTATCACTGATTTTTACCTATGGTGAGATAAATATTGAGTTCCTTTAATTAGGTGTTACATGATCTGCACTTAAAAATTCCTCACCATAGAACAGCCATGAGGTTGATTTGCTTTATTGTTTTTAGTTTTATATTGTTTGTGTTTTGTTTTGTTTTTAATTGAAGAATTATGGTCTTGTATTAACAGTCTTGGAAAATTTATTCCCCTGTTTGTTCCGCCACAGGGACTAGTACTGATTTTGCAAAAGTGTCAAGAATAAATAATGATTTTCAGTACATTTTTTTCACTTTTCTGAAGAATGTATCTATGAGAATAAAGAAATAGCTTCTGTAACCTCTACAATCATTCTTTTCCCTTAGAAGTGTCTGGAACTGCCCCTGTGTCGGTGATTCTGATTTTTTTTTTTTTTTTTTTTTTACCCCAGTGGACTTCATGCTTTGCAGTTTTCTAAGTACCTCGGACTGAGTATGTTTAGCCTTATGCTGCAGGTGGAAAACCTAAGGAGTGAAGATCTGAAGTGCTGGAGGCACATGGCTGACAAGGGAACATGACTGAGAGGCTGGATCCATGGCCCAGTGTCCGACCCAACACAGTACGAATGGGTAAACAGAACCAATATGAGACCTGGATAAGGACCATGTTCCTAGCCTCCCCTGAACCCCTGGTGTTATGATCTAGTTTTACATATTTTGCAATGAACGGATCATTTAAAAGATTAAGGAAAATATGGTCAAATGGGCAAAGCAGGTGGCTTTGATTCTCTCCCTGGCTCTACCACTTAGTTCCTGGGGTGGCCTCTGGCAAGTCTATTTCTCTTTCTTCTTCCTCAGACTGTTAATTTACAGTCTCTTTTTTGCCTGAAGGCACAGTGGGGCAGTGACAGTTTTTGCAAAATGTTAGTCCAGTTCCTAGCATGATGGCTTACTGCATAGAACAAAAACTATGAGGCACAACCATAATATTATTTTTCTCTACTATTCATTACACTCCCTGTGAGTGCCATTGCAGCCGTTCATTACCATTTTTACAGAAAAATTAGGAAAAAGTTCAGGACTACGCACTGGGCTTGTAGTTATGTGTTTGTAATTTGCTGGGCTGGAAGAAATTGTTAAGGCAGATGTTACACATGTGAGTAGTACTCTACTAGTCACTGCTATTAAAGCCCACCTTATCGCTAGAGGGAAAAAAAAAAAAAAAAAAAAAAAAAAAAAAAAAAAAGTGAGTTAAATTTGATATAATTCCTGCTAGAGTTAGTGGAACTGGGCCAGGTCTTTGGAGAATCTACACAGTTGTTCAGGCCCACACTTTAGTGTCCTACACAAGGACAGAGATAGCAAGCACAGGTCAGGACAGTAGCAGCTCCATTGCTAATCCAGTACTCAGGCCATAAGAGCCACATGTGAAGGACAAAGTGGAGTAACTCAAGTTTGATACCCACATAAGGGTGAGGCATCTCCAATTCAAGGGAAGAGCACAAGTGTGAATGAGGTACATCTCAACTTGCTGTTTTCTGACTGAATTACCTCCAGTACCCCATTAAAGCAGCTGTAGTAACAATATGAACTTTAGTACTTGCTACATTCATAATTGTAAAGAGCAGATTAAAAATCCTTGACAAATGGTGCCAGCACCATTCCTACCTCTCCCCTTAGGTGTAGAGCCCAGGAGGGCAGAGTCCCTTCCAGGTCCTAGGTGCACACAGCTTCTGCGTGCAGGCACAACTGGGTCAAAATGCATGGAGGCAGTCAACATGAAGGAAAAATCTCGTAGTCCTCAGCCACCAGTGGGAGCTCACATGTTGAAGGAGCCTGTACCTATGTGGGCCTTTAATAAGCATTTGCAAATCCAGAGTAAATAGACTGATGGAGCTGTGTAGGGATGGCACTACCTTAACTCACTGGTTGTTTACTCAAAAGTTATTTTGCTGTGCAAATGAGCATCAGGAACACCACCTATCGATTCACTTTCCTCCCACTAGACACTTACAATTTATCAAGCATAGAGAGCAAAAGAGAGAGCAAAAGGGACAGAATGAACGTTCTGTAGCACGGCAGAAGTTGCATCGTCTGCATGCTGGAAAGAAACACTTCTACCTTGCTCGGCAAGGGATGTTTCCCTGCATATGGGCAACACATCAGAATAAATCATCTTTCTCCAGATTAAGTCATCGGAAGGGGCAAGGGCTAGCTCCAGCCTCCCTGCTTGGATTTAACCTCAATGGGTTAACTTCATAAAACTGCAGCTCTTTATTCCAGCCTGCGATTTCCCATCATACTTTAGGACCAGCGAACCGTCCCTTCATTGATGGCACCTTTTGGCTTCACAATAGAAGCCAATTTGTTAGAATTCTTCACAGGTCAGGGGCTGCGTGAAGATGTGGAGGGCGCAGCAGTGGCCGCTCGAAAATGAAGTTGTATTCGCTTGGCAAATTATACGTCTGCTGCACTTTATGGGCCTTGATTTCCTTTCCCCTTTCCCTCTCCCTTTCCAACCCCCTCCTTTCAGCCCCTCCCTTATTCTCTCTCTTTTTTTTTTTTTTTTTTTTTTTTTTAATCGGAGAAGCGTGTATGTGAGCTATCGTCACATATCCAGTTAATGTAGGTTAATAGATTGATTCCAGTGACACGGATCATAATGAACAGTAAATTGTTTTATCTCTTAAGTCTTATTTGGTCAGCCAGGAAAACATATGAGGTAATATGGCTTGGACTAAATGGACCGTATAATAGATCTCCCTCTAAAGAATAAGGACAGGGGTGACAGCGCCTCTTATGATTAATGAAAATAATAATGGTCCTGAAATTGAAATTTTTCTAATTTTTTTTTTCCTTCTTCTCTCTTGGCTGCCACCAAAAACTTCAGCCAGCAGATGATTTGTGCACAATAACCACCTCTGACTTCTTCCTCAACTCCTAATACAAGTTTGGGGAGTGCTGGGGAGGGAGAGTTGAAGAAGGATGGATGGTCGCCTATGTTTCTAAGAGCTCAGCTCAGCAGCAGAGTAGCATATAAACACAAACCGTCTGCTTTAAATCCAGGGTATGAAGCACATGCTTTCAGATGCTCATAACTTGCCCAAACATGGGATTTCCAAAAGTGTCTAAGGGAGTTGAAACTGGAACATCCACCTACTTAAGGTGCTTTGGAAATACCAGGTCTTAAACATTCAGACACATCTGCTCTTTTATTTATGTAGGAGCTCCTTCCTTTATTGCTTGTGTGCAGCATTCAGAATGATTTGTCATTATTAATGAATATTTACACTTGTTCAGTGTCAGTGCTTCTTGCCATAATAAATGTATAAGAAGGTTTGTTCCCTGGGTGAAGAATCGGGTTTGGGCAGAATAAGACCTTGCACAGAGCAGTTTAAACAGTTTTTGTTTGTTTATTTGTTTTCATAGGACTTTGATCATTTGGTTAAAAAGGGCTTTCAAATAAGACTTGTGAGCATCTATTTTGAACAGCAGCAGATGACCAGACAGACATGACAACTCTGTCACTCACAAATAGACAATCTTTACCTAAGGACTATTAATAATAATGGGGATAACAAATCCAAATGGGAGCATTAAGGCATGTGTGCAAGTATCAAATAGATTGAATGACCAATTTAGTGGCAGTGGAGAACAAGTGTGTGTGTAATTCCTTTTTCTCTTCCAGTAAAGCCATAGGTGAACAGCAATACAATACTGATTATAAATTTAATCCTCAGTCTTTTCTCCAGAAAATTAATGTAAAATTAAACAAAAATGATCTTGAGAACTGTCCCATGGAACATCTTCCTATATGAGCACGACAATATGAATCAGTATACATATGGCCAGTTTCAGCCTGATCTGGATTTTACACCCACTCACTACTTTTTAGTGCTTATCTTTTTTTATATATATATATTTTCTCTCTCTCTCTTTTTTTTTTTTTTTTGTACTTTATTCCATTGGAGACTATAACAAACATCAGTAAGTGCCTTGTCCCTTTTATTCCTTTTTTATCTTTCCGCTTTATGGCTTCTCTGTTGTATCTGATTTCATTCTTTTAGGATCAATAAAAGGTTTGTAACATTGCAAAGTTTCGGAAACCAGAAATTGCACTTAACAAGTGGGATAATCGGGATTGTTTCCTGATGCTTCTGCAGAGAAGAAATAGTTGAATCCTTTTTTCATTTTATTTATTTATTTATTTATTTATTTATTTATTTAAATAATCTTCCAATACCAAATCTCAATATCTGCAGTCATACTTTTGAGTTTTACAGTGGCTGTCAGCAGGCAATCAGTTCAGATGTTCAACTCCGTTGGATTAACATCAAGCTCTGCAGTTTGGGTATATTAGCAGCAGGGTCAATCGCAGCAGCAGGAAGCAGTTTGTGCAATAAAATAAAAATAAATAAATAAATAAAAGAGGGAGAGAGTGAGAGGGAGAATAAAAGGAACTCTCTGAACTTCAAGAGTCTGGAAAACCCAAACTGAGACTAAACTTCATAAATATCCCTAATCTCTGGTTTAGAAGCCAGGATTGTTTATGATTCATGGCATTTGATGACATTTAACAGCATGCAACCCATTACAGCCCTTAAGTCATTACACAACACGGCAGAAAATGTCATCAGGTGCCACAACAACAAGGCAGGTTATTGGAGGGGCAGGGTTCAGTTCAGATTAGTTCAGACTTCTGACGGATGCTAGCCTAGTTCCAGAATGAACCCAAATTCTGCTTGTCAGGCTTATCTCTCCAACAGATCATCCTTGCTTCTCTTTATGTTGTACAACTTACTCCCCCGTAGCTTGAAATTCAAATTCCTAATTTGTTATTTTGCCAGTGAAACACTGGTAAAATAACCATTCTTCTTATTCACAGATTGCATTATTTATTTTTCTAAGGGCGGGGGTCAGTCTGGAGCCTTTCTGAATAGGCAAAGAGTTACTTACATCTAATGATATTAGTAACTTAGTGATTTGAAACTTCAAGATGCTTTCGTTGGGCCACACTGACAGAGCAGGTCTGAGTAGATTACACCATCCAGGGATGAAATCACTGTTAGGCATTGGTAAAGGAACCAAAAGGGTTAGTGAGTGACAGCAATGTGTGTGAATTACATGCTTCATAGCCATGTTTAGGACAGTACAATTAACTTTAATAAAGTTACCAGCATCTGGAAACAAATGGGGCATTAAAAATCTGTATGAAATATTTAGCTGGAGATCTTCTCGTAACAAGTGGAGTATGACATACCAAGTCCTAATCATCTGTGCTCAGGGAGAATTTCCTCAAAAATAAGGAAAGCGTACAAAAATTCCTGGGAATAAATGTCAACAGATAGCAAAGAAGAGAGTTTTGATGGAGCTGTGTTGATTTCAAGAGCCAGCTTCAGAAAACATCACCTGTATTTCGTAAAATTGAATTTGAACAAGAAGTAATGACTTCCAAGAGCAAAATCCACGCCTGCCAGAAAGCTGAGAAGTTCCCACCATCTTATATGTGCCTTCAAAGCCTAAACCCTACCAACCTTTCACATCAGAGCAGAAATTTCAGAAAAGTGTTGTGGGGCAGTCTGGGAACCATGCTTTCTGAATGTTGCTGATGTTTCCATTTCTGATGCTACAAACAAGTGAAGCATCTACGGAAGGGCATGAGAGTGAGTGTTAAGGGTAAGTAGATGGTGACCAAGGAGACAATGAATCTTTGCAGCCTGAGAAAACTTTGGCTTTTAGATGTTGTTTTGTGTTTCCATTTGATTTATCTGAACCAATTTAGACTCCTTATAACCAATTATAGCCTAGCTATCTTTTAGAAGCTTTTAAGTGGCCTAAAGTTACATGCAATAAAACACAAAGGCAACATTTTAATTTGTTGACATTGTGTCTTCTCTGGTCAAAAATACAGCAGTCATGTACAATTAGATTATTTATTTTGGGGAAGTCTTGGGGAGTAGATATTTGATTCAATGAATATACCTTGCATAATAATAATAATAATAATAATAATAATAATAATAATAATAATATACATGTATCGTGCATGTGATTTTCCCTTCCATTTAACAGTGAGAAGGGGTGGGTATATCTACACATTTACACATAACACGGCACTGCATTATTTTGTCTCTTATTGAAGAAAAAAGTTATTAAAAAGTCCAGTGACTGATTTTGCTTCTTGAACCAAGTCAAATATTTTCTTGTCAGTATGCTCATAACTTCAGACTGCAGAGGTCATGGCCTTGACTTTCTCCTTCAGATGGTTTGTGAGTGGAATGTCCTTGAGATTAAGGTTCCCTTTGTTTTTTTGGGAGGGGCTTTGCTTACACTGGCAAGCAGCTGAGACTTGCCAAGGTCCTCCAGACTCTGTTTATTAGATTTTTATCTTCTTATCAGAGTCTTCCTCCTTAAATCATGTCAGCATTTTACCACTCTTCAGGGATTCCTGGTGTTTTATTGTCTCTGAACTGCTTGGGGGGTGGGGGTGAAGGAAGATATCCTAGCAAAAATAATATTTATATAAGAGCAGAGATGGGAAAGACACAACTGTCTCCATAAGATTCTTATTCTGACCAAAGTTACCGATAACTGGCCAGATTCTGAAGATTTAATTAAATCTGTATTTAAATAAACAACAATTGATTTTGTTGAGAGTTTCAGGACTGGTGAAGGAGTTTATAGTATGGCCTGGCATTCCTACCCAACTCTGACATGAGAAAAAGCCAACACAGTTGTTTACTGTCATTATATTGTTTTTCCTGGCAAAGTGAATTTTCTTTTTGTTATTATTTTCATGTTTAAAAGTGTATTGTGGCTTAATGTAATAATACTTATAAATATTCAATCTTCTAAATTTGATTTCTACTAAAATTAGGCAGTTCTATCATGTAAGGATGATTCACATGAGTCTGCAGGTTACTAGTTTAGTGTGTAGAGACACATATACTCCAAAAGAACAGAATCTCAATTTTATCTTCAGTTGAAGATCTCTATACATCTGAATATACAGACTCTTCTGAATCTGCTTTGGAATGAACTATAAAAAATCATATAAACAAAGTGATCATGGGTCATTTCTAGACTAAGAGCTTTAAATTGTGCAGGAGAATGTAAATGATTCATGGCAAAGAGATAAGCAAATCACAGTTTGTGCCACTTGTGCCTAGAGATTAACAGTGGCTGAATCTCAAAATGTTTGAAAGCACGTGAGCTTATGGTGTGAAGTTGAAAGCTCACTTTCAGTTCTAGGAAGCTGGTGAAATAATTAACCCTTTTGAGAAGATGACCTGGAACAGGAATCCAAAGAGAAAATTCAACCAGTGGTTCAAAATATTTAAGCAGGTCCCAACAAAGTTTAAAACATGTCATATCATCATTAAAGGTATTCGCCTGTTGGCATCAGCTAAAGATGTGCCCAGCCTGGTAATATTGCAATAGGCATATTAGATATGCATAGACAGACGGACCAGATTTGTACTAGTCTTTGAAATGCATTCATCTTGGGATTTCTGTCACACTTTGTCAAGAGAATGAATCAGTGGGTCTGTTCATACATTTCTGCTTTAGGTAACTATTCTTTTGATAATGAATCTTTAATGATAATTACTCTTCTAAAGAGAGCATTTTCCACCCTTGTTAAAGCAATACTTTATTGTGGAAATGTGCTTAACATTAAAGCTTCAAAACCAGTGTACTTTTCCAATTGATAAATATCTCAGTGAAGGACAGAAACTCAAAAATTTGGCATGTCCAATACACAGGAGATATGAATTAATTGTGAAGAAAAATATATGAGATGTTATTCCTGATGCTCTCTACAACATGTTAGAATATTTTCTTTAGCCATAATGCTAAGCTGTCCCTCAGCTAACCTACTATTCTTCATAAAACGAGAGAGAAAATATCCTTTTTACCATCTGTTATATGGACAATGTTAAGCTTCAAAATACTTAAGGTCTGGGAACAAATATAAACCATATCATTATTTGATTTGGTAATGAATCTCCATGACCATTTAAAAATAATGTCTTTACAAACTCAACCCAGTTATGAGAAGTTTATATATGACTGTTTTAATTTTTCAAACAAAATTAAGCATTTCTAGAGTGTTAGATCTAGGAGAAGGCAAAACTCATGGAAGATATGTTTAAAAGAAACTCAATTTGTAAAGCAATTCAGTCACTATGAGAAGTCCTAGAGAAGCACATGGGGAAGCTTGCAGGAATGCGCTTGTGCTTGTTGCTCTATCTTCTACAGTGGTAATAAACTACTATGAATGCTACATGAAGGAAGAACTCACATTTTTAAGGAAATAAATATCACTTTCAAACCAACAAATGACAGTGGGCTGATGTCTTTTGTCTGGAATAGAAGTAATGGACAGAGAGTTCCGATCCACAAGAGGTCATGGTACTGGTACAACTTGTAACTACATGATTACAATGGTTCCAAATTATTACATCAGCTAAAAACTGCTGTGCTGTTAAAGCACACTGGGCATGTATGCCAGCTCCAGTCCCCAGCTACAGATTGGAGCCAGAACCAGCAGGACTGGTAATGGAATCACAGATGCATCCATATGTGTAGGTAGATCACTGAGAATAGAATCATTAAGGTTGGAAGAGACCTCCAAGACCATCTGTTTTAACCATCTCCCTGCCACCAATATTACCCACTAAACCACATCCAACCAAAACACATCCAACCTTTACTTAAACACCCCCAGGGACAGTGAGTCCACTGTCTTCCTGGGCAACCCATTCCAATGCCTAACCAACCACCATTCAACCATGAGCTGAAAAACTGCATCACATATTCAGATACATGACACTACTAAGCTTATCTGGCAACTGACAAATGATAAGAACATTTTGGCTTTCATTTACTATAAAGAGTTTAAATGATAGAGGGGAACTTTAGTCCACCGAGTTCCCTCCCTTGCCATTGCTTCACAGAAATTTACCCTCTGTATATAACTTGAGGAAGTGTAAATATTTTACCAGCAAGTAGTTTCATGGCAGTTAGAGGCATATGCAGGAACTGCTGCAGCATGTGCCTGAGATGTGATTCTTTCAGTGAAAGTCTATTTACAGGATGGAGCATATGATTTTAATTGCAAGTATGTTCCTTCTTCCTTTTAAATTCCTCATGCTTTCACATATACCATTAAAAGATTATCATATGAGCTTTCTGTGCACTCTTTGGTATGTCTTCCAGAATGAGAGGAGAAAAAAAAATCCCTGCTAGTGCCAACAAAATCACATACCAAAAATGAGAAACAGATAAGAGAGCAGATTCAGCATGAAGTGAAGTGGGAGAAGGATTCAGATAAGAGGAGATCCAAACTCTCAGGCTTTCCACACTCCACTCATTCTTTTACAGACTTGCTTTTATCCCCAACCCTCACTCCCCCTTTTTTTTTTTTTTTTTTTTTTTTTTTCCCCTGGGATCCTCTTTTCTTCATTATCTGACCTCACACCTCCTCCAAATGCTGGGCATTCATTTCCATTACCCAGAAAAGTGCAGGGAATGACTGAGAAAAGGATGAGGGGTTCAAAAAGGAGCACAGTGACTTCAGCACACACATTTGACAGAGAAAGTGTCATTCTGGTGACTGTGGGCAGCTCAGCACTACCTTTGAAAGTGCAGAGGGAATAATAGTGCAGGCTTCAAGGCATTAGGCTTAATAACACTCAATAATTCAGGCTTCCGGATTTATGTGCACCATATAAGCAAACTTAAAATGATTTTACTATTAAAAAAATTGACTGTATTTTTAATGAGCTCACTGTATATTTCAGTGGGAAACATTCACAGTCTCCTCATTTCATGCTTCAGGCTGGTGGTATTTCACTAGCACTCTCTTTTAAAAGAGATGCTCATGCTGGAACAAACTATAAAAAAAGGCAAACAAAGAATTGCGTAACTACATTTTTTTTTTTCCCCAGTAATTTATGGCAGTGCTAGCTGGTTTTGCACTTATTTTTCTTTTCAGTGTAGTTAATCTCTTAGCCAGAATTGTTTCTGGCCTTGATGAACCATTTGACAAAGTTCTAGTTGATTTTTCTAGGGCAAAAGTATAATGAAGAATCTCAAGGAAAAAAGTATATAGGGAATGACATGTTTGCCTCATAACAGATAAACACCTCTTAAACAGCCCTGACATCATAATTTTCCATGTTCATGTCAATGCTTATTGTACATAATCTCTATCATGACAATGTCTGAGTGGAAATCAGAAACATAAAAAATGAATCCAAGCCACAATGTCCTGTAATGGAATCAAATCCAAACTCCCCAAAGAGTCGAGTCTGGCAGCCATAAACCTAAGCGTTGAGCTCAGCCACAAAGTTACAGTTTATACTCAGAACCAGAGAGGAAGAAAAAAAAAAATAGTCTCACAGCTTGTTTAACTGAAATAAATATAAATATGCCATTTAAAAAAAAAAAAAAAAAAAAAAAAAAGAAAAGAAAGAAGTCCTCAAGATCTGAACCTGTGTGATATGCAAAAGTAATATTTGAGGGTCAGAGTCTATTCCATAATGAGTATGATCCTGTACTCCTACCCAATTTAAATAAAGCTTTCCTGCCCGATTTGCTTTGTGCCTTTCCCATGTGGCGAGGCCACTTAAGTTGTCAGAACTAACTGGAAAGTCAGGGACAGATCAACCCAGCCAGTCAGTACAGCCTGGCCTTGAGAAAATGAAAAAACTTTCCCAATTGGAAAGCTAGGTTTGAAGAATTGTTACTGTTCAATTTTTCTCTTGCATCTTTGGTACTCCAAGGTGATGTAGGAAGGGCTGAGAGGTTTCCAGCCCCAAAATAGTACTCCATAATCACTTGCTTAAAAAGAAAATCTACATTAATATCAATAACCCCCACACACACGTTTTTTATGCTTTTTTTTTTAAAAAAAAAAAAAAAGCTATGTAAAATGTTATGTGTCATGGCAAATATCTTGACCAGAGACCTGAGGGAAGTGGTAAGAGCACAAAAACTTGCAGAATTACAGTATTGTACTCTGGAAGTCATACGTTATGTATGTTCTATCACGTGTACCATGAGAAACACAGATGTTTAGTGCAAAGCTGGCCAAGAGTGAGGAGGCTTTCACTGGGTTTGAAGTGGAGCTTCATACACTCTCTGCAACAGATCTCTGCTTTATATGGCTCTTATTTTCAAAATCGTGGGTGAACAGAAAGTTTGGAAAGTGACGTTCTTGGAGTGGTAGTAAATTGTTGGTCTGTTTGCTTAAACCTACTTGCTGGGATTAGCTCTCTCCTACTTTGTGCATTCTGGATTGAAGGTTAGACAAGGGTCAAGTAGGAGATTTCAACACTATCTGATATGGGCTTACTTCTCCAATAAGAGGAAAGCTTTTCAGCCAACCCGGTCTGATGCTTCCATTTCAAACTCCGCTTTGCTTTGTTTTGTTTGTATGTGTAAGGAAGTTTGAGGGCAAGAGGGCACAATTTTAAACCCCAATTCACAATTCCATAACATCCATCATTATCTGTTTATGTGAGGTGATTATTGCCTTGCTTACAAAGCCCACTGTTCAAACAGACCCAACTCTCCAGAAAAGAACATGTTCAACCAGGCCACTCCATTGTTGAAACCTTTCTGACTTTTTCACCCATGGGCACACTTAATGGCTACAAGAAAGGCCAATACTCTTACCTTTGTCTGGGATTATCTAAATTACCTCCAAAATTGAGAATACAAAACCCACTGAAATGTGGTAAGAAATAGGCATGCAATGTCTTAAATAAATATCCTTCTCAATTTCTTACAGAACAAAATTAACCCTCTTATCTGAATCACATTTTTACTTGGTGCTAATGAGGGAAAATTGACTATAAGAACCATGATCCATGATTCCAAGCTGGAAACACGAAGGGATGGATAGGCAGAAAGGGAGACACAGACAGACTCTAACCTTTCCCCCTCACTCATTTAGGACTCAGATATGAGTCCTAATATAAAGAAGCTATGCAAAATGAGGAAGTTGTAAAGAATTACTTATTATGGCCTTAAATTTGATTAGACCATTTATTTGGCCTGAAAGTAACAACAGGTCAAAGTATACCTTTTAAAATGTAAAAATCAAATTTTATTCATGAGACAGATAAAACTTGCAGTGCTGTGGTGTATTTTCTTACTGAGGTTCCTCTTTAGATATGCTCAGTGAATGCAAAACTCACTATCCTCAGAGTCTACACAAAGCAGATTCTCCATAAATTCGTTCAGGTTCACAATAGCAATGCAGAAACTAAGGCTGTGTTTTGAACCCTCAGTGCCAGCCCTGAAATCCAAATCCTCAGCTTCATTTCTCTTATGTCTTCGTTTATATGTTCTTCATGTTGAACTGGTCTAAAGGTTCCAGGTTAGACAAGGCCCTGGGCTACCTGAACTAGTGGGTGGCATCCTTGACCATGGCAGGGAGCTTGGAACTGGATGATCCTTAAGGTCCCTTTTAACCCAAGCCATTCTATGATTCTATGATTCTATATGATTCTATGAATATTCCCAGCTGATATGGAAAGATTCAACCTTAAATTCATTGTTCTTAAAGTTTCCTTCCTATTCCTGAAGGAAAAAAAAAAAAAAAAAAAAAAAGAAAGAAAAGGAAAAAGAAAAAAGATATTCCTAGACGAGAATGCTCAAAAAACCCCACCTCTCTGGAGATCAACATGAAAAGATTGACTCTGGTCCTCAGAGTAATGGGGTAGCCCCTTGACATTTACAGTATGCAGTTGCTGAGGGAGAGAATTGAATACTGACCTTCCTAATTCAGCAACAGAAGTAAGAACAACTCTCCACTCTCCAGCACACTGAAATTGCACAGGATATAAAGGAACTCCCCCTTCAACATTATTTATTTGGGTAAACTCTATCTGTATCACAGAAAATGCTATGGCATGCTTATTTTGCAAAGAGATCATTTTGTCCAGTTCCAAAGCAAGCACATTAGAAGAATTTCATATAGCCTTCATAATAAATCCAGCCAAGGCTCAGCACCCACTTGCTGTTGTATATGGTTTTTTTTTTGTTTGTTTTTTTTTTTTTTTTTATTTAACCACCAAAAAAAATTGCACACATAATAAGACAGTGTCCTTCTCCTACTAGAGGAGAGTTCAATAGTTTAATTCTTGTTAACCAAAATCCCTTGTACTAAGGTAAATTACATTGCATTTTCTATTACTAGTTCTGTTAATTGTCAAGCAATAAGAGTTTATGCACTCATCTAAAGCAGCAGAGAATTTCCCATAATGTTACAAAATAAAACCTGACAAAGCACAATAATCTTTAGTTTATTGATGTGCTACTAGGCTGTGGAAAGCATCAGATCTGTAATGTGCTTTTGGTTAGGAAATTGGTGGCCTGAAAAATATAGTGGGAATGGCAGTGGAATGTCAGGTTCCTAGAATATATATATACACATATAACCACGTGTGCATAAACTAAGGTTTTTTTAGTTTTGTTTTTGTTTTTTTCCTAAAGAAAATGATGATGAAAGACTTTAGCATTTACTGTAAAGGTTCTAAGACTGAAATAACAGCAAACAAAGAAAGTAAAAAGTATGTGAATGCAAAAAAAAAAAAACTTGATAGCTAATAGTGTGTTAGGTAAATAGTGTTTAAAGGCACTGTGAAAATGAACTAAGGGAAAGGCTTGCTAGCTAGGATGGGATATTAGGTGTTTCACTATTTACCGGTTGTCCCCAGCATCTGCAGATAGTATTTATATGTCTATATGCATCTAGGAGTCATGAAAGAATATCTATGCACATTTGTGTGCCCCAAATCTGCTTGGTTTTGATGAGACAACCCCACTTCACTCAAAGCCAGAAAAACTCTTCAGAGTGCTGCAAAGATGATTGGAAAGCAGGATTAGAAATAGGTGGTGATTTGGAAAGCTCAGGTTTGAGAGAAATATCCCCCCAAAACACTCAAGGCCTTGAAATTCCTTCTTTCTGTACTATACTGTGTGCTTTTAGGGATTGCAAAGGATATATAAAACAAGGGCTTAACCAGAACCCTACAGAGTCTTTTGCATTCAGATAAGGACTTGATAAACCCACAGTTAGAGCACCTGCAAGCAAGAAACCAAGGACCTGTGGCTGACAGCATACTCAGGTTTGGCTTTGTGGTATTGCAGTCCAATAGCTAAAGTAATCTTCAGTCATACAGGGTGACACAGAGTCAGCTCATGCCCGCCTGCAAGAGACCATACAGACATCCCCTTAGGGGAAGTTCTGCCCTTCTTTCATGCCCTCTCTCAGGTTCTTGTGTAGGAGGTTGCAAAGTGTAGTCCACTTCTGACACTCGAAGTACACATCCATTGTACTGGTATTTGTTTTTTTTCTGGTTTCAGTAGAGCCTATTTATGCCAAGGACAATTAAACTAAGTTTTTTCCATTTTCATAGGAAAGAAGTAAAGTGAACTTGTTGTCTTTAGCTGGTGTGGTTACGTGAATAGCTAAGAGAAGATTCTTAGTAATACAGAAGTAGCTAGAGTTTGGAGTACTTCTGTATATTTTCTAACGGGAACCAGTATGGTTCTTGCCCTTCAACAAGCAAAGATGGAGGATGATTATGTACATTTCTGCTTCTTAGAATATTTATTTTAATTGCAAGGTCTTATAAACAAATAGACAGAGGGGAGAACTGGAGAAAGGAGGGGCCGGATGGGGGTGGGAGTGGGCATGCTCTTTATTGTCCTGCTTTTGCATTTAGAAAGTAGAAGAGAAACAGAAAGAAAGATTCTCTACCTTGCAATAAAAGATGGCAAGGTGATAAATTAGTTCTCTCAACTGAAATTGATTACTTTGTGTTCCTATCCAGTTCATATGGCAGCAACACAGATGCTCTGAAACACAGTAATGACACATTGGAGAAAACCTATCAGGTTGGCCTTGTGGAATATTTTTTCCCTTTCACTCCTCTTACTGGCTCAAAGGATAAACCACTATGTGCTCTGTCTGCACTAGGGAAAGACACACTCAACACACCCAAGACTCCTGCGTGGGAACTTTTCAGACAACCTAAATACTGAAATGATGAATGTCAGTGATTTTTTTCTTCCCTGTGCCTGGATATAGTTTTAATACTCAGAGGAAGCAGCTTATGTAGCAAAAGGTTGAAGTAACATCTAATCACCCTAAGGCAATTATAGCTAAGATGATACAAAGAAAACAAGCAATGGGGCATGGTTTATCAGCTTTTTCATTTGAATTTAGCTTTCCAGCCTGCTGATAAATTTAGAGGGAGTGTCCCTATGGATATTGTGTTTTAAAATAAACTTTTGGATTTCTGCAATGGCTAAAATGTTTCATAATTACTATCATTTCATAATTATTAAACCAGGGACTTGACAGCTGACATGGTATGAGGTATATGACCATTATGCCCTTTAGTAGAAGAAGGAATCCTATGCAACAGGATAGGTAGAAAAAATATACTGAGAAAAAGTGTTGAGCAATTTATTGTTTTCGTCTGTCAGGTCTCTATGTACTGTGCATAATTAGGGAGATAATCCAATATGATGGACCAATGGAGAATACCAGAATAGCACCCTACATTTCTACTATGGATAACTGGACTCTAGAACTATTATTGAAAGCAGATGGAATGAAGGAAGACCTATGCAAGAAGTGATATAGTGTAATTTTGCAAACTGACAAATGTCATGATCATTTTCATGAAAATATTCTCCTGTGTATGAACATACTCCCTCTCTTCTTCACTTGACTTCAGTAGACATGATCAAATAAAAACAAGAGCCTTTCTCAGACTGAGACAGTCAGCCAAAAACTGAGTCCTCTTTGCCCATATATATGGCTTTATATGCTTTGTTCCAGTATTTCCACTGATTTAAATCAGTTCAGGTCTTGTCTCCAAACCCTTTATCTTGGCAAATGAAGGACAGAAAGCTTAGACATCTTTTGAAAAATGCCTAGTAATCACTGCAACTGTCCCATGAAGTGGCCTCAAACCAAAACTGTTCAGAAACTTCAAGCAGAGGAGAATCGAGCTTGTCCTTTAAAAGGAAGCCTTTCATTTAGCAGTGACTGCATAATTTAGATGAATGGGGGGAGTCACATAAAATTATACTTACAAAAATTTAAGCAGACTCTTGTTGAGGTAGTTTTCTTACATTTCCCTATATTGTATAAAATAATAAATTATTTGAATAGTTCCATTATCTGTCCTTAACTGAAATGTACAGTGCCTGTCCTAGTTCCTCAAAAAGCTTGTTAATATGCAATCACCTAGTACAACTGCTAAGTTTTTAAAGGTCACCTATGTTTTATTCATAAAGGGTGGTTTTCTGGAGGGAAAAAGGTTACAGTGTCATGTAATATCATATTCTGATAGAGGCTCAGCTTCAAAAAATTTATTTCCTTATAGTTTGTAGTGAAGAAAGGTGGATTTGTTTCGGTGCTCTTAGTTTGACTGAGACCTGCCATGTTCAACACAATATTTGCTATCTGGGAATAGCACATCATTTTTCAGACATATCTAAAATGTTTAGATATTACTGGCGTTTCTCTTGTTTCCCCACTACCCCAGTTTCAGGAGAAGAGTCCAAATGGCCTGGTTGCATTCGTTTATTTACATTTAAAACACTATTTTAATTGATGGTAGCAGAAGACTGTGAATAAATGGCAGGACTAAAATTCTGTGTAAGTGTAGTGCAATGGGAAAAGCACAAGCTCCAGAATGATGGGTGACTGTGCTCGCTGTGACATCAAAGTCTGGCCTGGCAAATTCTCCATGGTAGGGTTTCTTATATCTGCTCTAACACAGTGGAATATAGAGTATGCATAGGTAGCTTTATGTCTCACAGGGCCCTGCACATTTCATAATATACTGAGTTGAGTATTCAACTTTCAACTGAGAATAAATTCACAAATCAGTGCTCCTGCTGACTTATGCCTTCGATGGCAACTATTGCCTTTATTTTAGAAAAATAAATTCTGTCCCTATGGGACAGAGCAGAAAACTGTATTGTAAATTACTTTGGACCCAGGCTATAATCTGGTCTCCAAACTTTTTAAGCTGTAGACAAGTTTCTATCTGGGCAAAGATTCAAGCCTCTGCATTAAGGCTACCTCAATCAAAATAACAAAACCAGATTTTGCAGAAATGCTCATCCCTAAAATGTAGATATAAGGTTTATGGTGTCAACAAAATATATACAGTATCTTTTGGGGACATTTTATTTATTTGTTCAAGTGTCCCATATTTAGTTAGCCAGCTGGTATATGCCTTCCCCAGGGAAGCACTCACTGAAAGGAATGAATTTGTTTTTCTTTATGGATTTCTGTTTGCCACAAAATGGGTGGTACGGATCACCATTAAAAGCAGTTCATATAGGGAATGTGACCCGAGTGAGTTAATTGGCCTATTTCAATGAAAAGCTCCCAATTTGAAAGTTCCAGCACTACTGGCAAGGGTGCCAAATCCAGCAAGGTTACGAAAATAAATGTGAACCCTTCAAAACACTTGAAACACAGGCAATTGATGGAATTAAACCATTTTGCTTAGGACAGAGTAAGCTGACTGTTGTTATTCACTCTGTCTCCAGCTGAACTCAGAGCTAAAAGCCACTTTACTTGCTGATCTGTGGATCTGCGGTATTATTAGCATTTTATTCAATTTTGGGAAATGTGACTTTGCATTTGTAAGTGGATGGTGAGACTGCTTTTACCAAATGGACGAGGTCTTTGGAGTTATTAAATTATTGAGGAAACAGTTTGTCCCAATTTTCAGACCTAAGTTGGCTTACTAAACAAATTTTGATGTAAATAAGGTTCTAAATCTATGCATTCATTAGTACTGTTTAACAGCAATGACATTTCTTTGGCAAGAAAGCTTTCTTTAAGAGCCTATTTAGCCTCAGGTCACTTTAGCTGAGGCCCCAGTGGTGAAGACAGAGAGGGGGAAAAAAAGTGTTCATGTCAATAAAAGTTTTGTTTTCACTTTTTCTTTAATGGCCTGGTACAAAACTTTAGTTTGGCAACTCATGGAAAAAAGAAGGCCAGAGTAAAGAATGTGTAAGGCAAAATTATATGGAATTTGGAGAACAAATAAAGCTTTTTTATTCTGTGTTTTTATTACCCATACTAGAACATCATCTTAGTCATGACAAAATTACATCAGGGTGAAGACACAGGCCAAAAAGTGATAGCTTTGATCAGAATCACCCTCTGAGCGTGCACATAGGCAGACACATACAAACCCATGCTAACCTCGGAGAAGGGGATTGCTTTATAAAATAATAACCCAGTCAGAATTCACCACCCCTTCCCAGTTTCAGCCATCCAACTCATGTGTAACACAAAAAGTCAAATTCATTAGAAATTGGTGGTTGCAGAACAGCAAATGGACCCATTTCTGTCACAGAGCAGTGCTCAAAGGGGAGCAGAGGAGCTTCATGAGGATTGGTGAGGGAAACATCTCAAGAAAGAATTTGCTGAGAATGAATGAGAGGTTATTATCACACTTCTTCCTTCCCTAACTTCTGCAGTGTGCAGGTGATATCACTATGGTTGTTGCAACTGCCATTTAACCGTGTACCATGCATTATATGCTTTGCAAAACTTCTCTGCCTCTCCAGGTAACTAAAAAAGTTGAAATGTTGTACAAATGGCCACATTTCAGCTCCTTGACTGTGGACTAAGGTAGCCTAGAAAAATAATCTGCTACATATTTCATAAATATACATAGGTATGAGTGTTTGGGTCATGGGAGAATAAGTCAGTCTTTCTAACGTGACCTGGTACTCCGAAATGCTGAACTTCTGTCTCTGTCTCTGTAATACTCGTGTAATCTTTAATTTATTTATCTCTAAAGCTCTGCTTTGATATGGAAAACAGGTATTTGAACTCAGACAAGTAACAGGAGACTAGAGGCCAGGTCCACATTGAAAATCAGACATGATTCTCCATCCCTACAAAATTTCCTATTTATAATTTCAACACAAATCTGTTGTTACTGTTCATAAAAGTATCACTGTTCATCGGGTCTCAAGCAGCTAACTTTATGGCACAGTGGTTTTGTAGAATGAGGATTTGAAATTTACATCTATCAAGTTCAGACTGGCACATTAATTGCTGGACTTGTGCTCATTTTTCCTATTAGATAATCTGTTTTGGAGATGGTATTGCTGGTTATTAGTGGACTGAGCCCCACAACATACTTGTAGTGTTTGCATTCAGTCCAGTACCAGGCTGATGTCTTCTACCTTCACCAATTAAAACAACAATATTTCAGGCATGACGTGCTGCCTCTTCCCCCTGCAAAGTTTTTTGTCCCTTGATCTTTTCATTTCTCTTCTGGCCTGAGAAGCCAAGTGCATAGCATTCTGCCTGCAGCTGGCAGATGATGAAGGAAAAAAAGGTGAATGGGAAGATCTCTCCAAGAATGTTTGTTTCCACTATATTTTCTATCCTATAACTAATTATTCTGGCTGGACAAAAAATAAAATACAACACAATAAAGCACAATAAAAACCTGGATGTATATTTGATTCCCAAGTTTGCTTGAAGCCAAAACTTCAGGTACATGAAGGGGAAGCAGAAACGGTCCTCTTTATCCCTCTGCCAAAATATCAACATAACACTTGCCAGTCATTCACTGCTGTGATTATCAGATTGGCGTATAAACTGATAATTGCCATCCTGTTCAGAATGGAGCACGCACACACTTCAAACAAACTATTCTCTAGTGCTTGGCTTTATCAGTGACTCAAAACAACAACTGTAAAGCACATCAGCTAAATTTCCCCCTTAGGCATTGCTGTGCCTCAGGTTTTATGTGCCAGCCTCCAGCAGGTCTGAAAGTGAGGAAGGAGGGTACACAATTTCCAAGTGATGCTAGAAGGCTAACACAGATCCTTCAGCTTCCCATCACCGTTCTTCTCAGAGCTTCTCTTTAGCTACGGCAATGGATGGCAGCCTGGAAATGATTAGGGACTCTGGTTTTCCACAAATCCAACATTTTTATCTGTGTCACCCCAGCAAGAATTTCTTCCCTCTCTATCTGGCTACAGATTTCTTTTCCCACCAAAGGAGATAAAATTTCTCCAGGTGATGGAAACAGTGCAACTCAAATTTGTTGAGGGTACACAAAGCCTTCTGTTCTTCTGTTTCAGGAGGAATTCTAAGAATTATAAAAGTGGTTAAAAACTCTTTTTTTTTTTTTTTTTTAAGCTTGCATTAGAATGGAGAAGAGGGGAAGAAATACAATAAAAACCACTGTCATTAAATCTTTTAGATATTCTTCTCTGTGAAACACATGTCCAAATACCACAAGAAACATACTTGGATGGTATTCTTGATTTAGCTTGAGACCATGAGGCTTAGCTAAAAGGTGTCTCAGGAGAACTCTGACTTTGGCCTACATTGTGAATCTAAGTGGGTAACCTCCATCTGGGACTAGCCTTCAGGTTTTTCCAGGCTTTTAGCAGAAAATAAAATAAAATAAAATAAAATAAAATAAAATAAAATAAAATAAAATAAAATAAAATATAATAAAATAAAAAACACAACCCGAGGTTCCAACGTGGATATACATAAGAAAACTTGAGATAGAAATCCAAAGGTAAACATGGATCAGGGCTTATCTGCATGCTCCCACATTTCTGTCTCTACTGGAAATCCTCTACCAGCATTATTGCAGCTTCTCCTCATTTATCCATTTGTAGAAAACTTAAATCTTTGAGAAATGTTTATTTTCAGATGTGCTACAGGTTTTCATAGATGCTGAGATCAATAAGATCTGCTGTACCTTAAATGAGCTGTCTGACTGTATTCTGTACCATAAGAGCCACTTGCAAGACACAGCCATACAAAACATACTAACAGCATCTTGCTTAAACTTTATGTGTTGCTCTTCACTTCTGGACTGTTTTCTAGAATAGAAACATTCAGATAAAAATGGATAAATATCTAGATTCTTATCTCACTCTTACAAATAAAATTTCAAACCATTTGTGATTACTTTCTGGACATTTCCACTTATGTATAGGCATTTCAGTGTTACAGCACACACAATTTTCTGTTTTCTGTGTATTATTATTAAAAAAATAAATAAAAAAATCTAAAACAGCCCATACTTTTAAAAAATGGTCTTCTATAATATGGCAGAAAACCATTCCAATGAAGATGCTGGTTTAAAACCTTTATTAATTATTATCGTGATAGACATTTCCAAGGAATTTCAATTTCAGAAGCCTTTACGGTCAACTAATAACTTATTAAATATTACTCAGTCATTAAATATCTTCAGTTTAAAAATGAATATTTGGGGGGATAGACATCTGGTAATATGTCTTAATCCTATTTTTAGATTAGATCCTCTTAAGAAATCCCCATATGCTTTTAGATAATGCTTGAACCTTGCTACTCTTTCTGAATATTCTTTGCCTGCTGCTCTGTACACACCAGTCCCCAAAAGCTGTACTTAGGGGTCATGTTTAGGTTCATATTTCACAAGGTAATTTCACTCCCTCATTTTCATGTGCTTTAGCACTAGAACCACAATAAGGGAGGAAGTGGAAGGAAAAAACAGGGGGAGTCTGACAATAATACGTGCCTATTCATGAAATTACTGCATACTGACTAAAAGTCAGAATCAAAAATAACCCTGACATTAATAGAATGCCTATGTGAATCAGTGTTATAGAAAACTGGACTGTGTGTTGGGACTAACTAACAAATATATGATTAAATTAGTTCCCTGCATTAAAAATATGCTTGAAGGGATCTCTAGTATAAACCAGTGGTGGGTGGTGAGTCTCTTTAGCAATGTTCCCGGATTTTAACAGCATTGCTTTATCTAAATATATTTCTTAGAGTCACAAACCCTAAAAGGTATAAAATAAAGTAGATTGAGATGGATTAGGTTAATTAATGGCTATGAACTGGCCTTTCACCTCAACAATTGTAGACAAGTTCAACCTAAGAGCTTAAATCAGAGTTTGCTGTTCTAAGCTCTAGTAGACATTAATTCACATCATATAATTTGGCAGAGTTGGCCCAGAAATGAACTTGCCTTGGATTTGACCCTCCAAGTCAGAGATGGGGCAGAAAACAAAGAAAAGAAAAAAGAGAAAAAAAAAAAAAAAAAAAAAAATCTCCCAGCTGCTCCCTTGACTTGTGGATTAAATAAGAGCGTGTGTTGAGGGTTCACTGACGTGGACAGTACATCCTTTTGAATGGAGCTGAACACTGCAGATCCCCCCCAAAAAAGGCAAAGCACTGTTGGGAGCAATGGGGTGCATGGTGAAGTTTCCACTGGAGACTTGATTTTAGAACTCCTAGCTCCTTTTTGGGAGATTGCACCTTGGGAAATGCTTTGAGGTCATATTGATGGACTCAGCGTGTTTGCACAGTTCCTCAGTGCTTATAGCAACACAGCATTCACAGCTTTACAAACATCAGTCCTTTGCGTACACAACCAGGCAGGAGATGCAGTATCAGAACAGTTTATTTGCCCTTATTTGCATTCCTGCAGCCTTCCAAGGGGTCGCGCTAGGAGAAATGGAAGAGAAGTAGATAAAATGCATTAATCCTTTGTTTTGTTTTTATTATCTACCTGGAATTCAGGCATGAAACCACCAGATCATTATTCACTGATAACTGCATAGGCAATAGCAAACTGTTCCACGAATTAATCTTTTGCCTGAATAAAGCAACAGCAGCCGTAATATACATTTAATGACTTTATCAGTTTTACATTAAATGCCTTTTATTTGAAAGCCCCAATTAATTTCATAGACACTCTTTTTAGGTCTCAGCAGCACAGTTTATGGTGGTCTCCTGCTGCAGCTGGGTTCACCTGGGGAACACCCAGCGTTTTGTGTATACCTGAGCATCCACTGCATTTATTTTACTGTAATCAGAAACCATAGCTGGTGCCACCTCAGGAAAAGCAGACATGGGTGCCCATCTGTCTATAACTTTCCCTCCTGGTGCCCCAGCTGACCTCCTGAGATGAAGAGCATCAGCTGCAAAAGCTTGGCCACGGGAACCAGTGCAGTGCTTGCACTGGCAGAGCAGGCTGGTATGAATCAGGGAGCTGTGAACAGCTGAGCAGCGGATGGATTTAAGGGAAGCCCTCTGTCAAAAACCAGGCCAGGATAATAAGATGAAACACTCCTCTGGGCCTGCAGGAATGAAACAGTTATTAGTGAATATTTGTACATTTGGCAGCAGGATTATTGTTTCATTGCTAATGCACTATTTTTATTTTTTTTTTTTCAACCCTGTGTGGCTGTAATATACATCACTGCCTTTTAATGAAAGTTATAGATAGTTTAAAAATAAAAATAAAAAAATTAAAAAAAAAGGAATGTCATATTCTAAAAATTGGTTTGTGCATTTGGAATTGTGTTCAGAGACCAGAAAGCACTGATACCAGCACAGCCTGACTGCTCTTAACTTTTTATATACTGTAGGCTGTATGTATAAGCCAGTTGAGGCAAATATCTTCTATTTATATGGATTTGGGATACACAATAATCACAAAAGGAAAATACGAAGGGGACTGACAATATCTGGATCAGAACTGCAGTTAAATCTGTCAGAAATATGTTGCTTAAATAAATTATGTCAGAAAAAGGGTCTGGGCAAAGAACCAAAACATGGACAAATTAATTATTTCCTAGTCTTATTTTTCCATCCAGCTTTACTAAAGAGTTTATGCACTAATAAGATATTTGGGTTCATTTAGTGCTTTGGAAGAAGTCTGCACCTTAGAGGTATTTTCAATATGGAATTCTTTTAACTAGCCTTTCTTTAACCAACTTGAACTGAACTCAACCAATGACTGTCTCACAGAGCAAGCAGAGGGAGCTTGCTTAGCTCTCTCACTGTATTTTTATATTATAATTTTTATTACTTCTGCCCACAACTAAGTCTATTATTTTTGTTCTCTCTCACTGCATCATCTGTACACCTTTTGAGTCAAGGTGGGGTTCACAGATTGGTGTGAACCTCCTGCTGTCTTAAAAAGGATGAAACATGAGCAAATGCTGATGATACCTTCAGAAAAATTCCCCAAAGATAATCTATACATGGGGGAAGATGAAGTTGGCAAGAACAGAAGAGGTTGCCAGATCAGGAGACCAAATATGAAGAGGTTTCAGACAGTCACCAACCCTGAGTAAACATATTCCCAGAGAGAAGACAATCCCCTTCTTCATCACACAGTTGAAATGTAGGAAAATATTATCAGTGAATGAAGTCACACTGTCCTCCCCTCCCCCCCCCCCCCCTTTTTTTTTTTTTTAATTTAGTTTGTCTCTTACTCAGCTTGTCCAAATCCTCTGATATACCTGGTTTACTATCTACAAGTTTGGCAAAACTAAAGCTAATTTTGCACTGGTAGGATTTTGCTTTCCTTGCTCCAGGAGCATAAAAGCAAAAAAGAAATCAAATATCAATACTGATGAACCATCGTAACCCAAGTTCATCCCACGTGAATGCAGAAATCTAGGTCAAAATCTTGTCCCACTAAGCGCTCAAGTATAATCAGAGTAGAAAAGTTCTGACATACTAAGATCACTCCATTTTATATTCCAAGTGAGTGAGCAATTAGAGAAAGCTCCATAACTGCATTAGCCAAGCACAGGTTTTTTACTAAAGCTTTTCATATGGGACTCTTAGCTCTTGGAGTCCAACTCTTAGCAGTTGGACTAAGGCTTAGTGGAACTATTTGCCATTGTAAAGTCAGATTCCTATCTGGATGGGAGGTTTCATTCTTACCTGACATATATTCTGGGATTTATTTGCCACAGTGTTCTATAGCCAAAGCTTCTTGAAGTTGTAGCCAG
This sequence comes from Nettapus auritus, assembly GCA_011076525.1. NCBI lineage: Eukaryota > Metazoa > Chordata > Aves > Anseriformes > Anatidae > Nettapus > Nettapus auritus. Next base: position 16,326,754 of record CM021774.1, read on the forward strand.
GATGGATTTTATATAAATACTCTATTTGGTATCTGTAATAAATTTCACAGAGAATGAATAATCTACACAAATAGGAATGAGACACGGGAAAAGCACTCGCTGCTGATAGGTGGTTTCATGGCATGCCAAATTGGGTCATTGACTTCTGCCCTTTGACAGTCCTGAGGTTAGATCTGGCTTACATCACAAGTGAAATGATCATAGGGGTTTTGCTTCAAAAATTAACACTCATTTTGATTGAGTTTGACAGAAATAGCACACAGATGCCAAGAACCAAGTTAGACAGAACTGGGTTGTTTGGTGGTACATCTGTTGGTGGCAATGCTTATTTCTTTCATTTGCCCAAAGCCAATTAAATATATTATATATTAAAAAAAATATATAAATATATATATATACCTGATATTGGTCTCTGGCATAAGAAACAGCTGTAAAAAAATGTGGTTTTGAAAGCATCTACAGCATATAGAATATAAATTGTAAATATGTTGGTGGGACATAGAAGTGAATATACTATTTTTACAAATTAAAATAAGATTTACTTTCAGATTAGACAAACCTAAAATCTGCCTGGTACAAAAATCACTTAATCTCACTCTGACATTCTAGGTGTTAGATATTATCTAGTGAAACTCCAAATCTCAAAGTCCAGTTAGGATTCAAACTTTCAATATCTGTGTGGTCTGAAGATCAGAAAATATCTGGCCCACAAATCATAACAAATATTTTGTCTGTAAATCAAGGGAGAACTAGGATAAAAATATGAGTTATGTCAGAATTTTAAGTGCATCCTCCTTTTAGCCAGATCTAAATTGCCATCAGGATAACAAGTTTTTCTCATGGTATTTCAGCCCTCAAGTCTGCTCCCAAACAGGAAGTGCTGAAATGTGTACAAATAACTTCATAAAAAATAATTCAAGGCACTGCAAATAAAGAGAAAAATGTTACACTAACTTTCTCATCCTTTTAAATGACTTAAGCTCCATGAGAATGAAATACCACTAACTCCCAAAGAACATCTTGCTGTTCCTTCTCATAGATGTGCTCAAAAGTGACATTATAGAGGGCTGAGGAGATTGGTAATGCTTACAGGATGGGTTCAAATACACTCTCAGGATTCAGTCACAGGGGTGGATTTCCTAGGGAAAATGTCTTTTATTCTTTGGGCCTGGTTCTGAACTCTTGAGTCAAAGGAAATACCCATTAAATGGAGAAAGCACGACACTGGGCCTCTGGAACAAAAGAATAGCAATGTAACTTCATAGAAAAATACTGGTTCTGCCGTCAGCTGCACTTTAAGAAGATTTGAAAGAGTTTACAAGGTTGGCACTGACTTCTTGAGGAGCTGGGAAAAACGATCTGCTTATTCCCAGCAAGACTGAAACGTTTCATTCAAACACAAAAATGCAGCCTGTTGCTGTAACAACTATACTTTTATCCTAAATGCAGACCATTTTTCATTATGCCAGAACTAATAAAACACTAACAAATATATCACCCTAAACCTTCAGAGATGAAACCAAATTCTCAAATTTGTTTTTATTTGGATTTATTCAGCTGAATCACTATTGTCATGGAAGATTTCATATACTTTTGCATGTTTCCAAGGAGGAATCTGGATGTGTTTTTCAAGGTTTCTCAGCAGACAGTAGGTAGGGGCATGAAGCCAAAAGGAGCACTAATGACTGCTCCTGTGTGGAAGCCTGGCTAGGAATTTAATGGTACTTTTCCAGCTTGAAAGGAGTGATCAACTTGCAGTTTCTAAACAGCCACTGAGGAAATCTGTCCTCATGGAAGAGGCTTGTTCGTGGCTCTTGTTGATGTGAATAATGTTTTGTAGAAAGACCCAAAAGCTGAGATCAGGTCTGTGTGTAAAATACGTACCTAATCTCACTCACAGGGATTGTGAGGTTGACAATGCCTTGCAGGAGTGTACTGGGTCTGGCTGGGATGTTAACTTTCCCTGCAGCAGCCCACAGAGTGTCACACTCTGCACTTGTAGCTAGAACAGCAGTGTTATCACACTAGTGTTGTGTCTGCTGCTGAGAAGTGCTGGCACAGTATCAGGACTTTCTCCAACCCTCCTGGGGGGTGGGCAAAAAAGTGAGAAAGAAACATCACCAGGGCAGCTGACCTAAACCAACCAAAGGGATATTCCATACCATATGATGTCACACTCAGCAATAAAAGGTCAAAAAAGGAGGAAGAGGGGAGGGGTGGGCTTCCATTGCAAAAACATCTGTCCTCCTCGTGAACACCGGCTACATGCGTTGAGGCCCTGCTTGAAAGACATGGTCAGGCATCGCTCATTTGTGGGAAGTAGAGAATAATTTCTTTCCTCAGCACTTCCACATAGCCTTTACTTGTTTTGTTTTGCTGTTCCCTTCCCCCTCCCCCTTTCCCCTTTCCCTTTTTTCCCTTTAGTTGAATTGTTAATTAATAATATTTCCTTAATATATATCTATTTTTCCCTTTAATTAAATTATCCTTATCTCAATCCATGAGTTGTTCTTTCCTTTACTTCTTCCCCTCCTCATCTGAGGAGGGGGAGTGAGAGAGCGGTTGTGGTGTTCAGTTGCCCAGCACGGTAAAACCACCACAAGGAGAGAGGCAGTCCTAAACCAGGATGTTTTCTTTTGGTTCTTCCAAATGCCAATGTTTCCTGGAAATCTGTTCTGAAAATAAATAAATAAAATAAATAATAATAATAATAATAATAATAATAATAATAAAAATCACAGCTTTGTCTTTTCACCCTCTTTTTCCGTGGGATGAAGTCAGGAAGATGGAAAACTGTGCACGTCACCTAGCTCCAGCCATATGATTTAGGATTACATTATTATAGTTAGGATAAAAATAATTTCAAAATGTTTTCCAAAATATTTTACTCACTTTATTTTTTCTGTAGAGTAACTGATGCACAGCAGGAGAACAGATTTCAGCAGGAGAGCTGCAGGATTACAGGTGGTGCTCTGGGCTCTCAATTTTTATCCAGCTCCCAAAATACAGGGCCAGTGGGCATGGTCTTACTACAAACATCTACACTGCCTTTGTAGCCTTACTAGAAAAGGGAATCAGGTCCACTGTGCACCTGCACTCAAGCTGATAGCATTGATCTGGTCCATCTCCTGCTATGCCCACACTTCTCTTATAGGCAAACCTCAATTTTCTGGCCCTGTCTTTTACAAGGGCTTCCTGCCATTGTTAAACTAGTCCACTTTTTAGAGCAGAACCCATGTGTGTGGTGGGATGCCACTTTAAAAGTTGCCACTGTTTGACCTTCCTACTCTAAAATAGATGTAGCTTAGTTAGATAACTGCTGTCATCAATAGATCCAAAAAAGCAGTGATCGTTTGGGGATGTTTTGAAATCATTGCACATGTAATGCATCTACACAGTGGATACTTGCCTGAAATTTCTGCTTGTCCAATGGCACAGACTCCTACAAACTCCAAAATTCAGGAAGTAACTACTCAACATAGATGTCCTCCACTCAAAGGAGCAGAAGCAGCAGGTGTGGCAGACCTATATTTCATCAAAGTGACGTAAAACATGGCTCAGTAAGTTTTTTTTTTAAAATACTGTTCTTTCCAAAGCTTTTACTTATAAAACTACAGGCATAGAGCTGTCAATTGGGGGAAAAGGATACCTTTAAATCCAGCCTGGCATGCGTGTGTATATTTATTTTTTTAAGTGAAATATAAACGGACATGCTGAGTTCCAAGTGCTTGATGGATAAAGGAATTAAATGATTTCATATATCTCTCTATATAAATATACAAAAAACTTTCCCCGATGGGTCACAGAGGATTTCATGTGGATGTGAACTCTGTTTACTGTTAGTATTAGGGAAATAGTGGCTTTTTAACAAGTTACTCATGCCTGGAAAAAATCCCAGTATTGCAAGTTGTCCTAGATTCTCTGCCAATTGTCCGTGGGAATCGTCAGGATGGGAAAAGTTCAGATGTGTTTTAAGGAACCAGCTTAATGGAAAATGGGAAAGAGAAAAAAAAAAAAATAATAATAAAAGGAAAAAAAAAATAATAAAAAAAAGCTACTGTGTCAACCTCCTGGGTAAGAAGAAGTAAAATGTGATTTGACTGTTTTATTTTATTTTATTATTATTTTTTTCCCCTTTTCTTAATGTTTTTGGATTTTATTCTCACCCTTGCAAAGAGTTTTGTTCAGTCCATTTGCCCTAATGAAGAATGGCCTTTCTTCAGTTGAGAAAAATCAACTCCAGTCTCTCTCTCTATCACGGGAGGGTAATTATAAATTCCCAAAATTCATTCTTTAGAGCCTGTCAGAGGGCTCAGCGCTGTACAGATGCCCAGGAAGCCCTGGGCGCTGTGTTCTGGGATTTTACAACCCAGAATTTGGTCTCAGGAACCTCTCCCACCTCACCAGGCTACAGGGAGGGGAGCTGCATAAAGCCACACACTGGGCTGGGGACAGGCATGTCCCCAGGGACTTGCACAGAGGGAAATCTCCAAGGCTGAGGAATGCTAGGACCCATTCCTCTGCCCATGCCAGTGTATTTGCATCCCTCTGTGGGAAGCTTCCCCACTCACTCATTTGCAGTAACGAAGATTGGAGCCTGCACTTCCCCCCACCCCGGCCTTCCTTGGGGAGAAAAAGTCAAGCCCTGCAGGATCTGGCTCTATGGATGCTCTCCTCCTCCCCGTCTAATTTCACCAATAATCACTTGTTTCCTTTTGCAACCAAGACTTTTAAAACTCTGGGCATTGATTCTGTCACTCTGGAGACCACCAAGTGACTAACAGTGCTGGAGTGAGAATCCCTCATGGATGTCACATTTCGAGAAGCATTAACCCACTGATTTAGCTTTAAATAGCAATGATGTTACAGAACATGTCACTAATTATTTGCTTTCCAGCAACAGTGTGGTGCCTTCTGGTACGTGCACACACAAAAAGATGAAGGTTAAGTAGGGGGCTTTCTTTGGTTTCAAATAGACACATTGTGTCATCGTGACACCCAATAAATCCACCCGCCATAGGGGGGAAGGACTGTGCTCTTCCCTTTAAAATCCCTGGTTCAGTTTTTGAAAACCTTTTTTTTTTTTTTTTTTTTTTTGCCTCTTGTGTGGGCACCCCAGCCTGAGTCTTGCAAAGTAGAGAGGGTCATAACCTAGAACCCCATACCCAATCTCTGCGCCACACAACCAAGTTCAAAAAAACCTATTTTGGAAACTAAACGGAGCATCCAATATCATCTGGAAACAAGCTGTTAGTCTGGATGCATTTTTAAGATACAGAGGGGGGAGAAAATATGTTTTTTGTTGTGGATCCAATATTTTTTCTTCTCAAGACCTAGCCAAAAATTAGCTTCATTTAAAATAAGATTAGTCATTTATGGGAACTGGTCGTACAGTTTGGAATTCTTAAGGAAGTAGAGAAGGCAGCTTTTTGGTATCTTAAATATTTATATTTGAAGAAAAAATTATTGAATACATCTAACAGCTACAGAACTTGCCATCGTTATTTTTCTTATGCAGAGTATTGCTAAACATCACTGCCAGCTCAAATCTCTCCCTTCTCTTTCCCTCACACTCCAACACAGGTATTCCCTCAATTGGGGGGCAATGGGGTGTTCATTGCCTTGGCTATTTTGGATCACATTTTGGACTCACAAGGGGAGATGTTGCTAGCATATTTTCACAAATATAAAACTGAGTTGAATTCTTTGGGGCTACTTTTGATTTACAGAGCTAATGGGGTGTGGGGGGGGAAGGCTTAAACGACATCGGAATCCAAAAATTCTTCATTTGATTTGGGGGGATTTTATTGTGATTATTGTTATGCTTACTATTATTAGTAGAACAGGAAGCTAATTCCTCATGTGAGATAAAGCCTGTTAGCATTTTCACACACACATTAAAAAAGGCAGTGTCAAGCAGCCCCAGAGTCCATGTCATTTGCATTGCGCAGTTTTTATTTCCTTTTCTGGACCCTACCACACAGAATTACCATGTGATGTTTCTCCTTTGCAGCATGCCACTGAAATGAATAAGATGCTGTTTACAACACTGCTCGCAAAGGGACATTGCAGTGAGAACACAACGCAGGCGGGTTGTGCAACACCCTCCCGACCTCAGCTGAGCAGAGGGCTGCGATCGCTGCTGCTTCTCTGGCAAGGGATGGACTTGCCAAAATCCATTTGCTGCTGGTGCTAAGAGCATCCTCCTGCAAAAAGCTCGGCGCAGTGCCAAGGCAGGGCCGGGGCAGCTCTGAACTTTGTGCCTTTGGAGGAAAGGTGAAATCTCTGCAGTGGCTTCAGCTAAGCTTAGATGCAGGGTTGAAGCAGGGGAATTTATTCTGTGACTAGATGCAACAGCAGGCTCAGAAGTTCCCGATAGCTATCACACAGGAGAAAGCAAAACCTTCCTCAGAAAAGGGGGTGTGACACCATGGTATCACCTTGACTATTTATGCCGTATCGTGGAGGACATAATTTGTTACCTGTATGCAACTTGTACCAGCGATCATTTCTGCTACTTAAAATCCAACATTAAATAACAGAGCCAGATAGATAAGACATCTGGTGGTAAATCTCACATGAGCCAGAACACCAACAACCATATTTCCAGTTAATCGATTCCCCCCTTTTCCATGGAATTTTCTGTTATTTCAGTGTTGGCAAATATCACTATTATTTGTTATCTTTAATGTATTAATTAAGAGAATAAGAGCCACAGAGAAACAGCTCTTCAGTTCCAGGGACATTCCTGTGATGCTTTTTTAATTTTGTTTTGATATGGAATGAAAAAGTTGTAAATCTGATATAATAATAATAATAATTAGAACAATGACAACAAAAAAAGTTGCACTGTCAAACATGAAAAATATTTTATTTTGATTTTACACAGTCATATTTAAAATTATATTTAGCTTACTTCTTGGACATTTAAAAAACCCTTGTCTTTAAAATGTGAAACTCTTCCATTTGAAAACATCAAAATGTGTGTCACTGTTTTATTTTGTTGGTTTTATTTTATTTTATTTTATTATTTCATTTAATATTAATTTAATTTTATTTTATTTTTTCCCTGAATAAGATGTTAGACAAAAACACTTTCCTCTTTCCCACTAATAATTTGACATCCTGGAACAACAACAAAATATTCTTCAGTGAAAATTATGGCTGAGCTTTTTGAAGTCTTTTATCTGGATCAGGGACCTGCTGCATGGGGTGCAATGCTGAGTCTTGTCTTGCAAACAAAGTGACCTGCTCATCAGCTGGTGTTTATACAGAAAATTTTCAACCCAGGGGTCAAAATCAGAAGTACATTAGAGTCAGCATTTGTTTACTGGCAGAAGATTAGTCTGTAAAGTAGCTGTTGCAAAGATTTTTAGCAGGATCAACTATTCTTTTGACTGCTATCCAGACTAATAACAGTGTTCAGGTTTCCAGCTGAGTGCTCGATGTTGGGAATACTTCTGCTCTCCAGCATCACTGCCCTGCTCACCACAGCCAGGGGATGTGCAGAGTTCAGCCACTTGAAGGCATCTCCTCCAGGAGGAGTTCACAGCTCAGGAACATCCCGCAGCTCTGTCTGCAAACAGAAACTTCTGATGGCACAAAATTCATAATCTGCCATGAAAACACCTTGCAAGCCAAGTTGCCTGTGAGAGTTCAATCACTTGAAACATGAAATCCCAAACCCTTTTCACTTTGTGGGTGTTCCTATCACAACCTGCCTAATAAAAGTCCCTACCAATGTGCTTGCAAGTCTCTAAGATTAATATTGATATAATGTCTCTATATTTCTCCTTGGCACCTGTTGAATTGTTGTACTTGCCCATTAGCACTCCATTTAACATCAGAAGTCAGTTAATAAATTCTTCCTTCCTGCATAGGAAATTGACTAAAAGACACAAAATTAGCTTTTAAATTTTAAAGAATTAAGATCTCTACAACTCACTTTTTCTCTTTATTACATTACCTTGAAAATGAGTGTCAAGCTGCATTCTCAGCACTGCTCTAACCTGGTGAGATCCTTTGCCTTTCAGCCCTTGCATTTAATGGCTGCAGACGAACAATGTGCATCTTTTCTCAGCCTCTGCCCTCGGGCAGTTCTCAGGAAAAAGCCCAGCTCGGCCAATTGTCCAGGCCTGAGGCCTGAGAGGTCAAAAAGTTCAAGCTTTTGTACTAGGATGCTTCTTGGATTTCTTTGCAGTCTTTGTCTGGTAACAGATAAATAACTGTGGGTTTTTTTCCCCCTTCTGCAAACAACTGGAAAAAAAAAGAAAAAAAAAAAAAAAAAAAAAAAAAAAAAAAAAAAAAAAAAAAAA
>CM021774.1:16335168-16410977 GCA_011076525.1 Nettapus auritus
AAAAAAAAAAAAAAAAAAAAAAAAAAAAAAAAAAAAAAAAAAAAGACTATCAGTCCCTGAAAAGGATAACAGAGTGGAGAGGGAGATACTCTCCTTCCTGGATACTTTTTATTATTTTTATCGTTATCATTTTGTCCAAATAATAATAAATAAATAAATAAATAAAATACAAAAGTTCATTAGAGACATCAGTTAGCTATTTTGACATTTTAGCTAAATCCCAACTTCGAAAAGTGTGAGAGCCACACTGAACACTGGACCCCAAACACCCTTTCCTCACTCTTCAGGAATGCCCAGGTCTGGATCTCAGTCCTAATGGGAGCAGCCCCATACCTGCAGCATCAGCTTTTCAGTTTCCAAACTGAAATGACATCAACTTTGGGCTTGGAGCCTAGTCTACTTTCCAGATTCCCAGCTTCTGCCCATTCCTGTTTCCACTATGGAACAGTTATTTCAGAAATACTGTTATGATCAGCCAGCCTGTCTCTGATAAGATGTTACATATTCAGACTTCAAAATAAATTGTTTTAAAGGTTGTTTTAAAGGTAGCTATTTACACAAAAAGAAAGTTAGAGTCAGTTCCTTCTTGCTTGAACAGAGAACAGAAGTCAAAGAGAGGCTACTGGTACAATTAAATAGAGTACCCAAGTCCTAGGGACAGACAGACATAATTATTACTTTTTTTTTCTTTTTTTTTTTTTTTTTTTTTTTTTTTTTTTTTTTTTTTTTTTTTTTAATGTTTTCTTGTCTTGCTCATGATGCCTCTTTTATCAAGCAGTTTTTGAGGATATGGGTGAATCCCGCTTGTCTCACTCCTGGGAATAATCCCATTTACTATTTACCAGGCACACTCAGCTCAGGCTTCTCTTTAGTCCAGCCAAAGGTTTGGGTTAAAAGGGGAAGGTTTGGCAAACCTCCACTCCTCCATGGCCTTATTGTTGAAATCATAGAAGTCCAGAACCAGGGTGTGGAAAGCTGTATTGTATAAACACCCTAATGCATGACACATGACTAAGTGATAAATCCTGACACATTTACAAAACAAAATGAAAATCTTCATTTGTCTTTAGGAAAGGGAAGTGCTCCCACGTGTTTAGACATCTGCACACTCAACATGTGGCAATTATTGCGCTGAGGAATTGGAGCACTTAACTGCTGCAGCAAATTACGGCTGGAGTGATCAGTACCTTCTCGACACCGCAAACAAAGTGATCGGTGGTTTTAGGACTATTCAGCTCAAGGGATGCTTCTGAATGGCTTAATCCCATCAATATAGATTTACCTCCAGCCTGAGCATAATGTCAGTTGTATCCATTTCGTTTCCATCTCCTTTGACGGTGCACAACCGTTATATCCTAAAGCAGTTTGTAAGCCTTACTATTGTATGTTTGCTCAAGTACCGAAATTAAATACACATAATGAAACCATCTGCAATGAGCAGAATTAATAACTGGCATACCATATTGCTATGAGATTGTTGTCTATACAAAGACACAGTACACACACACACCAATCTCCAAAGAATTTGGCATTTCTCAAAACTTTACAGTATTTGTTTGAACATATCCCAGATTCCTTGTTCTGGTGGGATTCTTATTTATTTAGACTGGAAAATTCACCAGGAAGTTTAGCTCATAAACTAATCTTTTAGGCTCCGTGTAAAAGGCCTTTTATTTAAAACAAAATTTTGAAAATGTAATGTAATACAGACTTTAAATAATTTGTTTGGGAAAATGGTCAAATGAGGACTGCAAAATGCCAGAAGTGATTTATTGTAATGACGATTCCTCTTGCAAATCTGGATATATCTGTCCCACACATGCAAACCACCACTAGCTACACAGCTGAGAGTTGCCAATGCTTGTTTGTGGGTACAAGATGCTCCAGTGCCTGGTTGTGATGACCTGCTATTATCTCCCAGGATTTTGTGTGAAAGCAAAGAGAAGCTAAGAAGCAATCAACACTGGATTGTACCTGACTTCTGTACAAACATGTAAGGATTGGATTATTAATGCCTTCTCAGGTGAACCTGTGTTTGTCTTTATTTCAGAAACCATTTTCATATCAGACTGAAAAATCAGAAGAAAAATCTCTGCTGAACCAAGGTTAAACTGAACTTAACCTTTGAACTCTTACCAAGAAAGTAAAATTAAGTTTAAACTCACTTCTATGGAGTGACCTCTTTTGACAAATTACGGCATATATGCACGCACACACATGCACATGCAAACACAAATATACTTACATAATCCAATCAAAACATCCACTTAAATTAACATGAATGGAGTGCACATTCACACATTTCCTTCTAAACCCAATGTCAAAAAGCAATAGTGTTTTAGTAGCAATTGCATTATATCGAGTTTCGTTTCAGGTTACCTAACACCAGTGGAAATCTAGGTTGTTTCAATACATTTTAAGAGTAAGAGCAGAAAAGAAAACTTAGTCTGAAATTACTATTTGTTTTTTCGCGCTTACTATTACAGCGGTTAAAGGGCAAGTGAATATGGACCATATTGCATTAAGAGCCCTACAAACTGAGTATCTAAACTGAAATCTCAGAATATAACAGAAGGGATAAAGATCCCCCATTAAGAAAGCATCCACTCAGCTCCTTTATTTGTGGGTTTATTTGATTTTTATATCCTTCTGAGGTAAGGGGGAGTTGTTTGTTTGTTTGCTTTTTTTTTTTTTTCAATAAAGTTTTAAAATTTATCTTTCAGGAAAGATCACATGGCTTCCCCCAGGGGAGATTTTGCAGCCTCAGAGCAAGTAAATAGAAAAGCAGAATAGGAAAATAAAGTAAAAGGTAAATTTGGCATTGAAGGTGTCAAAGCTCTAAGGTCAAGTGAGAGGTAACAACCAATGTAGGAAATTGCAGCTGTGGTTTCAAGTTTTCTTTTCTTCATTCCATCATTTCAGACTCTCCATTTCCTTTTGTTTACGTGAATTACCGAACACGCCAGGCGCACATTGGGCACCTGTCGCCTTATCAGATTGGCAGGAACATCTGACACTGTAAGAGGATGCCACCAACCCCACTTCTTCTCGTGGCCAGGAGGAGGTGTCCTGGGACCAGCATCACCCTGCACCTCTCACCATCAGGTATCCTACACTCACTGAAGAGGGACTTCAGCTTCTTCCCGAGAGGATTCAAAAGATTCAAAGCCACTGGAGATGTGCAGGAGAAACCCAGCCCTTGACCACAACGTGCCTGTTACCCAGCAGTAAAAGCCAGACCTTCTTTTCGCCAAAGTGTTTGGGAGGCCATTTGTTTCTCACAGCAATTGAGCCAAATCATGAATTTTAATTATATATATATATATATATATATATATATATATATAATGCTTTAGGGCTGTTACTATCTGCAAAGCAGTAAATCACTTTTTGTAAACCCACTTCAGCTGTTGGCAAGGGAACAATTTTCTGTTTGTCAAAGTTAATGATGTTCATGGGCCTGAGAAAGCCCTCTTTGGGCCCGCTAAATTATTTGTTGCAGCAAAGCTGTGTCACCGCTGGTACATTGCACTTCTTTGCTCACAAACATCTGTGTTGAAGTTGCTGAGAACATCTCCGCTGCCCTCACACGCATTGATGCTGTGCCAAGGAGGCAGTGATGCAGCCAGCCTGGCCAATACGTGCTCAGTAAGAGCTCTTAAAGAGCAACCAGGAGGCCTTTGTATGGGGGCCACAAAAGTTCTTTTCATCTGTAGCCCTTCTCAGCACAACCAGCTCATTGCTGATGCTGCGGCAGTTGCAGACTTTTCTCCCGTGATGGCACAGGGATGAGCATCATCCCAGTGCAATGCAGAGCCCTGCAGTCACCCAGTCCTTACTCTATTCCCCCCACAGCAGAGAATGATGCTTCAAGGAGGTGCCTTGCTGGGATATCCCCTAAGGGTTGCATGTAGCCAATGTGCCTGGAAAGGGATGATATATATATATATATATATATTTCAAAAGGAACAAGAGGAGCCTCATTGCTCAACGCATTGGCTCCTGTATGAACTTCCCATCACAATGCTCCATGAGCAGGATTATGGGAACCATTCACTTAATGGAAACACTTGGTGGAGCAATTATCACTGTCACATAAAGGAGGTCATTGGCACTGGTTATTTGGCACATGGGAGCATCCTACACAGGCAAACATCAAGAGATTCCTGTCTTTATTGGAAGCATCATAGGTAACCGTTTTCCAAAGAGGAAAGAAAAAGGACAGAAGAAATAAAACCACATATAAACTAGGAAAGAAAAGAAAACTCAGGACCTTTAATTGTCCTGACATAGCTGGAGTATTAACAGAATTTCCCAACACTAGATTCTTTTACATACATGTAAAGCAGCAAATGCATTGGGATGCATTTTCAGCACTGTATGTTCGGTCCCCTGCCTCCTTCCACGTTCTATTTTCCTTTAGGGCAGAGATGGAAAATGCCAAAGAGCTTGCCCCAAGCATCGCTACAGGAAAATAAAGCCTGCATCTGCAAAAATAAGTGCTACTTTTTCACCTGAGAATTGCACGGCTAGGCAAAACAGCCACATGCAGTTTGCACAGTCAAACATGAGTTGTACACAGAGCCATTGCAAGGATTCACAAGATGCACAAGCTGAATAGTAAAGATGTGATTGAGTTCTGCCAGCGTTTGTGAGTTTCATCAAGTTTCAGTAGCCCAGTTTGTGAGAAGATTTTTGTCAAAATCATTAATTTACATAATGAACAAGGTGAGGATGATTTGGATCATCCTTTTGCTAACACCAGAAAAAAAAAATAAATAAGTAAAAAAAAAAAAAAACAAGGTTAACCAAACAGAGCAACACTGGTTTAAAACCAATGTGAGGAGAATCAGGCCCAGTGGGTTTTAAATTTTCTATTAAAAATGTTTGCTTGCATTTCCTCAATAAATACAGACTATTTTAATGCATGGGAATTAACCTCTTCAATGTTGCATTCTTCCTCCTGGTTGATGTGGGAGCTGGGTATTGATGTGTGGGTAAAGATTATATACTTGCTTCCATGGGACTGGAGCTGAGTGTGGTCTGAGGGGACTGCTGGGAGCTTTATGGCAAGTGAAGAATTTCCTCAACCACTCTTCACTGTATTGAGGAAAACCCAATTAAATCTGACCAGGGAGAGCTATAATTTGCTGTCCTGCTCTTTTGATATTATTACTGTGCTATATTTTTTTCACTAACTTCCTCCACCTCCCACCCCCCGAGGGAAACAAGGGGATATATTTATGTTTTCTATAGTTATACTATGTTTGGGACATGTGCTCAACCTTCCTGAAATAGCTGTGCATCTTAAAAAAATAGCCTCAAAACTTTGGAAAGCTTTGTGGGTCTCAGCTTTCCATACACATCACAATTTTCTTTTATTTAAGTAGGAGAAGTCTACTGGACTTAAGAAGGGTGCCAAAGGTCTTATTCATGTGAATCTGGAATAACTTTAATTTCTCCCATGTAAGATCTGACCTGCCATTTTTTTGTAGTTAGTGAAACCAAATCTGGAAGGCCAAACACACAACTTAAGATAAAATCATACAAAAACCCTAGAGAAAACTGGATTGACAGCTAAATTTTATATATGGTCTTTATCTTCATCTTGCTTCATGTTTTGGAACTTGTAGGAAATTGGTGACACTTAGAAGCAGATGTGAGTTGAGTGAATTGGCCTTATTTGCAGTAATAAGAAGGAAATATGTGAAAATGAGAGCTGAAAATCTTCCCTAAGAAATCCCAAACAAAACATCTGACTGCATGCATTTCTCTCCCTGGAAAAAAAAAAAAAAAAAAAAAAAAAAAAAAAAAAAAAAAAAAAAAAACATACTTATGACAGATGTTGGTTACATTTTTAGTTACATCACTTAATGAAGCCCTAGGAGGAAATCAGAATCTATGGAGCTGAGTAGAGCAGAGGATCAGCAGAAAAGTGCACAAGAGTTGGGTAAATCACCCAAATATTTGAAGCCTCAGAACTATGCTTCAATAAACTTGCATGATGAGTGTTTATGTTTCAAAGGCATTTCACTGATATATTTTGAAAGGGAAACACCTTGTGAAAAAGTGCATTTTCACAATTAATCCCAAAATTTGCTCTGAAATCATGGATTGATTCAAATGCCAGGATGGTGGCACCTTGTCTGGCCCAGCACAGTCTGCCTGTGTCACCAGAACTGAAGTATCCTGCTTCTTCGTGTCCAGGGCCATTGAAATATCATGTAGAGTTTGCTAAAGAAAACCTTCACACACTCTCAGGAAAGAAGCCAAAGGTCCTACATGACTTGAATGGATCAATCTGATCTTTAGATATCTCATTTAAAGGACATTATCCTGATACCTTTGCCAGACTTTGCATTTCCCATATTAAAGTTGACCCAGAACACAGAATTTAATTCTCCAATAAAAAAGTTGTAAACAATCAGTTAAATAATTTCTGGCAATAAATAAATAAATAGAAATGAATATTTGGCTATTAGACCAATTGAAATAAAATTACTTTTCTTCCTTTAATTCAGGAAATCACGTTATATTTATAGCTGATGTCACTCAGAAACATTTTACTAAGAGCAGCATCAATAAAAAAATTAATCCACACTAGTTCAGGTGAATAGAACAATAATAAAATATCCTCCCTTAAATATTACCATGTTCTCATCACATACCCCAGGATTAAGCTGTGTGAATGGGCAACAGGAAAAACCCAGGAGTATCTGATTACAGGAAAGAGCTGCTATTTATTTATTTAATTTCACCCCCCTCCCTCTGGAAGGGGGGAAAAGAAAAAAAGAGGGGAAAAAAAAGCCCTTGTAACCTACTCCAAGAGCTGGCCCTGCTTGGGAGTTTGAACACAGGAGGAACAAGATAAATTCCTCAAAATTCTAATTGGGGAACAGTTGACTTAATTGGTGGCCATTTGGCAGACAATGGGAAAGGAGTCCTGGCTGGCGCTGATGGCACCCCAGGGGGATATAACCTTGCAACAGGCCAGAAAGCTCTCAGGGACAGATTGTTTCCTGAGAAGAAACCATGAGACCAAGGGCTGGATTAAACCTCCAACTGTCAAGCTTTATTAGGAGTAATCAGGCTAGATATAGCAAGGGTTAAACACAGGAAACTGAACTGGCGATGATGACATATGTCTCTTTAAAAACAAGAAAAACAAGGGGGAGAGAAGGATTTGGGGGAGAAAATATATCTAAATGAAACCAAGCATGATTCTTTCTGGTTCAGATGAAGTACCTGCTGAACCTCGGTGGGGTAGTATGTCACCTACTTGGAGTTTCTGGCTTACAGGCTGCATCAAATTCCTGATTGTTTCTTATACACAAGCAAGATTCAACACTGAAAATTAATTGTTGCTTTTCTTGAGAATGTGCTGGTTTCTAAGGGCCTGATCCTGCACTGTGCTGAGCATTAAAAGCCAAAAAAAAAAAAAAAAAAAAAGATATTGAAAAGTGCACAACAATTTTTAAAAGTTACTTTCTTCCTTGCTCCCTGGACGTACATAACTGCAGAGAGAGTTTTTATTAAATCAGCTGATACCATTGTAAAAGCAGACTATCCACATGGCTTTGGGAGCACAAGCTCTTTTCTACTGTGAAGCATCCCAGATACCTGTAAATTCCCCACCAAGCAACCTTGTTCCTTGCACACCCTGAACCAGAGCCTTTCCCAGTCTGTCCCCTCTGGCCTGACTGTTTGTCAGATTTTTTTTTTTTTAAATGGAAAGAGGAATGCAAAGAGAATATTTGGGGTACCTGAGCTCTTTAGCAAATACATCATCCCACAGCTCAGCTTGCATCTTATTCAGTGTATAAAATAACAGCATATTTATATTTGTAATACATGTATACAGCAGAAAAGAAGGAAGGGGGGTATATATATGTGTATATTATTTTCACGATTTTAAATAGAAACAATTAACCTTAGGGTCAGGCATTCCCAGGCAGTTAATGACCACCTGGATTAAAAGCCCTCAGCTTTGCCTCAGGCCCTCAACTCCTGCAGTCAGTCATTAACTGCTGGAGATTCCCCTCCTGTCAAAAATCATTGTTTAATTACAAAGATGGGACTGAACCCAAATTGTCACTATCTCTTGCCCCTGAATTTGGGAAAAAGTCAGAATTTGAGTTCAGATCCAAGCTTTGTTGTTCAGGGGTATCTCCACTTAATTATAAGCATATCAGTTAATTACTAGCTATAAATTTCTGACACACGGTTGATTATTTGACAGCTTGCTAGTGCTACAGCAAAGTCCATGTTTTGGACAGACCAGAGTGTCCATGGCAACCCAGAGGCCAACATGGGAAAAAGGTAATTACTGAAGTTATTTCTCCAGTTTCCACATTAAAGTTGCTACCAAATCCTGTTTGCAGCAAGCAGTGTCTCCCTCCAGATGGGGTGTTCCTTGCCTGCTCATGTGCCTGGCTGACAGATCCTCGGTGGCCATCACTTGTTGCTGACAGGTCACTGCTTTTCTGCACATGAAGTATTTCACCTAAGATGGAAACCAAGCAAGGAAAAGTCAGCTGAAAACCCACTGCAGAGAGCTGACCTTTACAATGGAAGGTTGCTGAAATCCAATGTGATCTGTAGTCACCTGTCTGCCACTGACCCTTTCCTGAAATGTCAATCTTGCGGCGAAATTTGGTTATATAAGAGAAAAAAAATCGTCATAGGCAAAAAAGGAAACTGCTCTTAAATATAGTCCTTTCAATTCATATTCATTTCCACTTAGAGCAGCAAAGCAGGCCACAACTCTTCTCCATCTAGGAAATTTGAATGGAAGTTGTTCATATGGACATAGTCAGCAACTGCGTAGTGCAGCAGAGATTTTTAATTTAGGATGGAGAAGGAGAAATTGCCAGCAACAGATCCAATTCTGCAGGCAACAGCGGAATTTAAAGGGGGAAAAATGTGTGAATAGCACCGGATATCATTTGAAAAAAGCAAATAGTGTGTTTGATTCTCACTACATTTCAGCAATGTAATTGAGCAGACATATGTTCAAAAAGGGTTCGGGTACCAAAATAGTGCCTCAGAGCTCTGCAAGCACCAAACTCTTAAATCCAAGCTTGCAATCTGGGGACTCCTGCCCAAGCAGGGAACGAGTTGTCCTGAAAATCCCCCAGGTGCTTCCAGCTGTGCCCAGGTCCACACTGGGCACATGGGATGTCCCCAGCATGGGCAGGGGGGATATGTGCACCCTGGGCAGTGGCGATGTCCCCACCTGCCTCTCCCATGGGTGCTGCTATGAACACAGATGCTATAGATGGATAGGGGAGGGAGAGGATTTGGGTCTCTGGGTCCCAGAAGGATGAAGGCATCCATTTGCTGCCCTGACTCAGATCATCTCATGGCACACCTGTTCTTTGCCTTTCTAATCACTGAATTCTTATCTAATCAGCACATTATTTGTTCAGAAAATAGCGTTTTGAATTAACCTTACAAGGAGCCTGAATTCCCTGGTGGAGAGAACAGAGAACATACCCATGTGCCAAAACCTGGCTGAAACCCTGATTGCTTTCCTTATCCTCTCTGCAGCTAGCAGATTAAGCAAATATATAAAATAAATAAATAAATAAATAAATAAATAAATAATGGCTGGATTGTACCCAGATTGATATACCGTCTTTGTTTTCCCATTGTCTGACAGTCCAAGCCGAGTCAGATACCCAAGATTCAGTCCTTACAATTTGCATTCTGAGTGTACAATCCTGCCTGGCACTTCCCATCTAATAACTGCTCCTTTTGTTTATCTATAATCCACCCCTGTCACTGTATACCTGTAGTGCACCTTTATCTCTAGGCCTCCTATCTCCCATACAGAGACCATTCAGCCCTGGGGCTTGTCAGTTTTATGATTCATGGGTATATTGTACCTAAGATCCTACAAAGAAGGTCTTGAAGTAATTTAAAGAAAAAAGGAAAAAAAAAATTTAAAAAAAGGAAAGAAAGAAAGAAAACAGGTATTTCAGATGACATGCTGTGTGAAAGAAATCCCTTATTGACTAGTCTAATCTTGTATAATGTAATCTAATAATAAAGCCTGTTCCCAGAGGTACTGCTCAGTAGATGTTATAGTGTTAAAACATGTTTTATGCTGTGTTCTGAAACATATTAAGTGTAACAAAATTGTCCAGCTACTTCTTACATACCAGCTACTAAATATGGCATGAATGCTGTCAATAAAGCAAGCCATTACTATATTTTAGATTTCTCTGAGGCATAGGATTCGGTTATACTTTCAGTAATCAATTAATTGGCTGCTCATTACTGGCACTGATTGCTGGCAGCCTCCCAGGCTGCATGGGGTGAGCTGGGTGGTGCAGCCAAGCCCATCCTCTGGAGCCTCAAGAATCGTAACAGGTTCTTGTCTTGGAGCTGAAAGAAGAATGAAAACACCTCCTTCTAGTGCTTCTCTCCAGAAAGAAAAGGAAGGAAAATCTGTGTTCTCAGCTCACACTGTTTCTGTGGGTTATTGTACAGGGGTGCCACACAAAAACTTACCTGACCAAAGGGATGCAGCTCTGGGATGGGAATGATACACAGCAGAGAAAAAAAAAAAAAAAAAAAAAAAAAAAAAAAAAAAAAAAAAAAAAAAGAGCAGAAGCTTCTTCAGCTGGGTTCAGTACCACTGGAAATGGCCATATAATGATGCCCCAACCACCATTCCTCATAAAGATCCCAACCAGAAGCAAAACATCAATGCTCCCTGCCCAAGAAGGGTGCATGCTGCCTGTTGGGACCCAACCTAGGCAGAAATTTCCCAGTGATGAAAGGCTCTGTCTCACCCAGATGCTTTTCAAAGCTTGGACCCCATCCTCTCTCTCAATACATTAATTTTCTTTGAACAGCTGCTAGTTTTTTTTCAGTGTAGACACAGACTAGAAATTATATATATATATATATTTATGATTATATTTTATTGGGTGTGTGAATCATACAGCATCCCTTCCGTTCCTTGATTAAATGAGTGTGGCTCTTAGAACCAAGTTTTTAATAATAAATGTTGTATTTACAAATTCATAATTTGCAAATACTCTCCAGGCTTCTTTTAAATTGCTGTTTTCATGATGACTTCTCTCAGTAAACTGACTTGAACAAGTTTGGTTTTATTTGTAGAAAGCAGACACAAAATGGGAGTGAAGACAAGAAAAGATAATGCTGTTGGTGTTTTGTTTGCTTGTTTGTTTTGGGTTTGTTTTTGCTTTCCTAGAAGGAAAATTCTTCAAAAAATTACTTTTTAATCATCTTATAGGTGTAGAGCAGATTCAAAAGAAATTTTATTGCTGTCATATAAAATGAGAGGTGAAATCTAATGTATTTGGACAATAGGAATAATACTGACAGTAATGTTGTACTATGGATAGATTTTAATAGAAATAATTAGTGCAAATATTATTAGAGCCATAATTGCCTGGTCTGTGGTATTGTATACAGACTAGAAATTAACAAAATAGAGAGCAGAATCACATGCTGACACCTATATTTTCTATATAATCATCATAAAAGCATGTATGGACTCTGTATGAAAAAATGTACATGTTTCTCTGAAAGCTATGTTTTAAAATGACAAGGTATGCATTTTTTTTTTCCAGATGTAAGACATAAAAAGACCATGAACACATGCAAATAATTAAGACAGATTTTCAACATATTTTATAAATACAGTTGTTATTAGCATATGAGAAACATTGCCTTAAAATATGTGATGTATCATACAGCAATTAGCAAATATTTATCATGTTAATAGTCAAAATTGTGTCCTGGATGGGCTTAATTGTATATGTAAATTAAATAAAGTAATAAAATAAGTAAAGGAGAAATCAATCAATATATTGTAATTAATATAATCATATCTCTCTAGAGGTCTAGCAGGTGTATTAGATATATAGAGAGATGCAGGTTGTATAGTTTCTTTATAAAATAGGATATTCATCTGGTAGGAGGGCTGAAATACAGAGACTAAATATAGGTACATATTAAGTAACATTAAACATAGGTACATAGTTATGGACCATGAAATTGTTAGCCTTTATGTAGTCCCAGCATCTTTTCAGAGTACAGTAGAATTATCACTCTAGAAAGCATTATGTGTTGACATCCAATTGGTACTTAACAATAAGACAATTGCCTTATTAAATCTAAATTAAATCCTGTTTAAGATAAATTTAATTTGAAGCATGACTTAAATGGCTCACAAGAGTGACAAATGTCCCAAATGAAGCAGACCTATATCGTTTGTATTGGTTTATCATTTCGCTGGATAGCTGCTTATTATTTTTGTATTATTATTTTAATTTATTGATATTCCATCTGCTTGCATAGAGTTATTTGAACAACCAGAACTACAGAGCTGTCAGATGCTCTCTAATTCTAACCCAGAGCTGCTAACATTCCTTGGAAACTTTCATGAGCAGACAGAGTCATTAACATCATTTGACCATTTCATTTCAGGATTCATTTTACACAGCTGGAGCTGAGCTGTTCTGAGAATAAGGCATGCCTATAACTGACAAAACACAGGACTGACCCTGAGTCGCTTAAAAAGATAATGTGTTACTTACACCAGCTAAAGGTGCTTACATTTTCAGAGCTCTTTTCTGCCACAGATTTTATTTTTTTTTTAATTTTCTTTTTAATTCTAGAAAAGAACAGTTGCGAAATAATCATCCAGCATCAGATCAGCATCAAATAATATTTTATAATGGATGCAACCTCCCTGGATGTGGTTACTATCACAATATCCTGCTGGTTTTGGGAAAAAAAAAAAAAAAAAAAAAAAAAAAAAGGGCTGTCTTTTCCTCCTTAAGCAAATAATCACACAGGTATGTTCTTCATTTTGTATTCTAGTAAATTGAATCCCTCAGCACTCCAATTCCCTGAAAATTTTCCACATTGATTTGTAACCTTTGGGGGAAAAATTCTTAATTCTCCATGGTTTCTGATCACTTAGGTTTTTCTGGGCTTGGGTAACACAGCATGCCACATGTTTTCCTAACAAATTGCATTCGGACACTTTCCGACACTTTCATTATTTTAACTCAGGTAATAATTAGTCACTGTCAGAGCTAAGACTTAGCTTGTGCAAATCAGAATAAATTTACCTTGCTGTAGCAGCAGTCACAAATGAAGCAATAAATTAGAAATAGCAAATTGTTACAGACTTAAGAAATCACAACTCAGAATCACTACCTGAAATCCAGGAAATGTTGCAGCACTGCCAAGATTTCCTTGAGAGCTTAATTTTTCCAGATAACTTTGTGTTTCAAGAATGTTATTGCAAAAAGCCCCAGAGATATTACACTCCTGACTTTCCCTAAGAAAACAAAATGGGCCTCTGCTATTGAGAAAGAAGGGGAAAAAAAAAAATAAGAATAAAAATAAAAAAATAAAAGGAAAGGAAAGAAAGAAAGAAAATGAGAAAATGACAAAAGAGTGTTTCTTATTAGTATGAAATGCATGTCTTTTGAAAGTCTTCAGGGTTCAAAGTCTCTCCCCCTCCGCAGCTTCCCTCTCCCTTGTCCTTACAGTTTGTATAGATTAAATGCATAGTGCAACCCCATGGGTTCTCTGTTGTAAAGCTATGTCTAATATGAGGCCACTAGACACTGTCACATAAAATCCATTAAAGTCCATCAGATGCACTGTCTTGGTAACATTCAGCTCATTGTCATTGGGCTGCTGCAATGAAGCATAGAGTGCCTGCTTTGAAACTTGATTAAAACAATTCATTAAAAGTAAGGCAACTAATCAGAACACAAGGGTTGTCTTCATAGGGCTAGAAAAGTTCATTAGTGCCCCCACTACGAAAAACAGGAGAGGGAAAAAGAAAGAGCCAAGAAAGAGAAAGTCTCCTCCTCTTTCCCCCCTTCCCTCCCCTTTTCTCCCCTCATTTTCTAGCTGTTATATAGGGGCTGGGGAGCCACCACCCTTCCCTAGATCTTTGGTTTGCTCTGGTCCTCCAGCATTGTCCCAAAGCCTTCGTTTGGTATTGTTGGTCATTACAGTTTGGTGCTTCTTTTTCTTCTCTTCTTAAATAATGCTATTGAGCACAGGTTTACTCCTGATTTCACCTCTCTCCCTCAAAAATACAGATTTAATTATATAAATGCCCTTCTTCATAGAATCATAGGAAATAACAAGAAAGCACATCTCAGTCTACTTTTAAAGTAAATGTTTGGCTTGTTTATTTAGTTATTTATTTATTTTTATTTTTTTTTATTTTCTCCCAAATCTCCTCCAATTTAATTTTTAACCAAAAAAATAAAAACAATTGAAATTGAAAATTGTTTAGAATTTGTCAAAACAAAGCAGTAGTAGCAAGCATAATTTATGCTTTTAAATCACCAGAAAAATGTTCAAATTTGTCATTTTCATTCTCAACAAATTTCTTTTTAATTTCAAAAATGGAAACAGCTCCAATAAACCAGTGTATTTTGGCCAAGCTCTGTTTTTGACTCTTAAGTTCTGATTGACCTATCTGAATCTCATCAAAATAGGTACCTGAGCCTGAATATGATCTTTCTTCAAAGCCTAATTAAAATAAAAATCCTTCACACAAATGGCATCACTGTGTAGCAGCTTCTTTCTAGCATTCCTGTGCAGTGTTTGAGGATGTAAGGGGCCGCTGCAGGTCTGGCACATCATGTCGACTGTTTGCAGAGGTACATTGGCTCCTAATCTTAACAGGTAAATAGCAGTAAATTCACAGAGCCTATTTCACCAGTGTTAATGTTCTTGTGAATAGTAATAGTGGAGCACCACTCCAGACATCCTTCAGGAGGGCTGTGATTTACGTGCCAAGGGAAAGGTCTATTCTCTTTGTTCAATATAAACCATAAACAAAATTCTTCCAAATGACTATTATGAAAAGTAGCTTCACAATATTGCATGAATCTTTCCAACACCTATATCTTATCTAAAGTTTATGCCTGGAAGATGGACTACTTGCATTGCAGGAACTCTATAGATTATCTCCATTACCGATTAAAGAGGCTGTCTTTTTCTGCGCCTTGTGTCTGCCCATTTGTTACCTCCTTAAAAGAGTGAAGGGTCTTTTGATTACAGGGTTCTTTTCTCAGGAAACCACCATATTTGCAAACACAAATGCATATATACACTCTAATGAATAATGAAGGTTATTTATTGCTTGTGCTTGAAATAATGGTTGATTTTGGAGTGCCTTTCATAAAACCCACATCAGAAAGTGTGTTATGTCCTGACATTTTCATTGCAGTTCAAGTAAAATAGTCCTCGGAAATTGTCTTGCTACCAAATTGCAATCATAAAGGCATGGCTTCAGACTCTGAGAATCACTTCAGATTGTGAACTTCTGGATAATATATAATATAAAGAGTTTAATTGAATCAGCCAGTTGGGTTTTTGCCCAGAAAAGTAGAAATTTAAATGCTGATGCAGCTTTAGCTTCCAATGACACCAGTCAGCACTCCTTAGATTGGATTGTAAATAATCTTATTTGAGGATATGCAGTATGATAGGGATATACTTGTCTGTAAACTTGCTAGCAAAAGTAATTAAATAATTCCATTGTGTACTAAGACATATGAAAAATCACTGACCCCAAAGAAAGATTTGATAAGTATTTACCAGCAGCTAGAAGAAAATAGTGACTTTTTAGCAACTCTTGTCTTATTTCAGAGTTGCCAGGACAAAGGAAAACAAAATAATAAATCAACACTCAGCCACAGTGAGATCTGTGTCTGACCCTCTTTGAAGATATTTGTGGCAAACGTCTTTCAGTCCACTTGGATGGCAATGAGAATCCACTGTCTGAATGAAAGCTTGATTCATATCCCAGTGTTTAAAAGCTCATCTTTCTGAACTGATGTTCTGAACATCTCAGATGAGCTTTTCCAGTCTTCAAATACATGTGATAGAAAAATAGATACAAATAGATCTCCCGCAAGATCCATCAAAAGGTATTGAATCTGTTCAATATTAAAATAAAAAGGGAATCTGGTCAGCACTCTTTGTTGAAAGCAAATTTCACAACTTTCTCAAAATTATTTATTTTCCAAAAGTATTGCAATTGTTTGATGAGAAATTCTAAAAGTGAAAAGTGGAACAACTAACAACTGCACCTTTAAACAACTGCAACCTCTTTAATACTTTATTTTGCCTTTAGTTTCAGAGACAATGGGAAAATTTAAATGAGCTGAAATAACTAAAGGGTAAATAGAAGATTGTAAAGCAAGAGTTCAGAAAAGTGTAAATATTGGTTTTGCTTATAAAAATATGATGCTGCAAATATTAAGGGTTTTCTTTTGTTTTTAAACACTGTAAAATAAAATTACAACATTCATCTACATTTTTTCAAGAAAGCAAAAATCTGAGTTAAAGCTTTACATGAAATATTACTATTGTTTCCTGATCTGCAAGTTCATTGAGGTGGTTATTCAATGTAAGAGGCATCTGAGCTGAAAGACCTGAAGGAAAAAAAAAAAAAAGAAAAGATCGCCATTGCTTTAGTCAGAGATAGCTTAGTTAAGATAGGAGATGGTCAGCCTTTTTATTGTAGCTGCTAGTGTGTGTAGGAAAGCGAAAGAATTTGTATTAAGTGTGAATTAAGAATTCACACGTCAGATGTTCTTGTTTCCCTACCAATACTACAAAGCTTAAAAGCTACAGCTGCCTTCATCCATTCTGCTTCATGCTGTAGTAACATTAGTCCATGCAAATTCAGTCATGTATGTCTGACAGGATCACTAAATTGGTTCCACTGGATCTCTAACTAAAGAATTTGAAAAAATCTCAGGCTTTTCACAGAATGAGGCAGATTTCCTCTAAGACCTTCCAGCATGGGTATTTCAATGCCAAAATCATTGTCTATGGAAAAGTTGTGAGTTCAGATACTGTTGACTTGTAATTTTAAAGATTGTGTTTCACCTAGATGTATAAAGTGGAAACTTTATAGATTTAGTCAAATTCCAGTTGGAGTCATCTTCACTTCCTAGCATAGTTAGCCACAGTTACTGAGTATTACAAAGCAAAAACTTTGTTCTACATGGTAAATGGCTCCCTGTCGTCAAAGTCAAGAATATGTGTCTTTGGGACACATTCACTCCTTTTTTTCTTATCTTTATTTTCATTAAAATGTAAGAAAATAGATGCTTGTCCCTACTCAAACTTTTTGTTTTTGCATACTGCAGTGAGAGCTCTCAAGATAGCTCATCAAGTTTCATTTTATAATACCTTTATTTTATTTCCCCACACAGTCTTTCTGTTTGTTTTCCCTTTGCATGTTTCTTCACGGTGATTCACTATGCCTACAAGGAAATCATCCGTAGCTGATGCAAACCTCAGTGCTCTTGTTTCACCCAAATGAAGATGTGACCAACCACATCTTTCACGATAAACATCCCAGTTATCTTACTGAAAACTTCCGAGGGCTGAAAACCTAATCTGCAATGATAATTTGGCTAGGTCACCTTGTTTACCATTCTAGGTAAAGGCTACCTGGTCTGGGCTGTATGGCTGCAGTGTGTTCATTCTCAGATGCCAGCTGGAACCACAAAGTTAGAGAGAAATAACACCTATTCTGCACTTTTTTCCATGTGTACTATCTTCACCTGCCCCTGTAAAGTAATATTTCATTTTGCCACAGGTCTGTATCAAAAGTAGGTAAGCCAGGATGGAGAGCCAGCACCCCTGTTTCTCCCCGCAAATTATTAGCCACCAGACCTACATCAGCTCCAAAAAATCTGAATATGCATCCAAAATCAACTTTGTAGATGGATTTTGTTTTCTTTAAGTTCCACAGTGGAAAAAAAAAAAAAAAAAAAAAAAAAAAAAAAAAAAAAAAAAAAAAAAAAAAAGAAACAAAAGCCATACATAGGGTTTAATGTAATTATGGTCATACAGCACTTGGAAAAAGAAAAAAAGAAAAAAGAAAAAAAAAGAAAAAAACCTTCATATTTGGATTTATGGAATTATTTTACTGAAAAAGAATTAACGTTACATATTTAAATCCCTGGTGGCTACTGATGTTTTATTAAATACAGTGTAAATCCACCTGCGACCATGCAATAAAGCCTCCAAGGGGCAAAAAAAAAGTGTTTTATATTTGATTTTTGTATGCAGAAACTTGGTCGCCTGAATACTGCCCATATCCCATTATGCTCTCCTTGATATTGATCCTTAATAGGGGCTCAATGTACTGAACCCCTGCTAAAATGTACACAATGAACAGGGTAAGATTACACACCAGTTATAAAATTTCATATATCTGGTCCACTCACAAAACAAAACCTTGTGCTAAGCTATTATACAAATGTATTTACTTTTAGTTAGTTAATAAAATACATAGAAATTCAGTTTGTAGTAAGAGAAGTTTTATTTCATTAGAGAATTTCAAGAAATAATGATATGACTCTATGGACAGTCACCCGTAGTATTTAGCTGGAGAGTAAATCCATTTGGTTTTTGCTTTTTTTTTTTTTTTTTTTTTTTTTTCCCTCAGGACATGCATTTTCACTGTTATGTGCTCAGGGTTTGAAAGGTTTACATTACATAAAATTAGGACTATATAAACTATGAGCTTCATCTGTTTTCTAATGCGATTGCCCCTTTCCTCAAAAAGAGTAGCCTAATTGATAGCCTCCATTGTATGCAATGCACGTCAATAAATACTGAACATGAATGTGAATCAATATTGTGTTAGTACTGGGATTAAGAAAGCTATTTTCTCTTTTTTTTTTTTTTTTTTTTTTTTTTTTTTTTTTTCAGAAGAGATGAATATGAGTAAATAAAATGAGTGTTTGTTTGAAATTCTGCCTGGGGATTTGGTTTTACATTCCCTGTAGGAGCACATCAGAAGTCACTCTGGGCCCTAGGACTTTGGCCTAACGTGAACATTACAAGCAAACACCTCAGCAGACTGCTGGGAAGGACAGTCCTTTGCATTAAAAATATAGGTGCAGTTGCAGAAGCAAAGAGATTTGGCTTCTGATATCTTCTCTTTTCCAAGCCACAAATTAGAGGACAATTTATGAGAGTCTAGACAATAATTTATAGGACCGGTATTGACTGCTCTTGACCCTGTATGTTATTTTGCAGTCTAAACAATACCAAATCGCTCAGATGACCCAACACCATGCCAAAATCCATAGACACCTGATATATATTACACAAATTTTTAAAGCATGGCAAAAAAACCCACAACCCAGTGATAAATGATCACATTATTTTGGACCAGTTCTTGCAAATACACAGCAGCACAAGAGCTTCTGCAAGTCTCGAAGGTTTGGGGAAATGAGGATTGGAAAAAGAAAAAAAAACAAAAAAAAAAAAACAAGGTATATAATGTTAGGGGCTGTTAGCCATTAGATCAAAGTTAGGATCTAAGCCCAGACGGACAGGAGCTTACTAAAAAGCTCTAGACCAGTCATTGCCCATAAACAAGTGCTTCAGGTGTAGGCTAGACTACTTGCAAAAGTGCTCGACATCGCTTTTCATGCCCTCGGGGGAACCTCCTCTGATTTCCAAGGGGTCAGAAGTCGTTATCCCAACAACGGTGACAGGTTGGTGCAGAAACTCCTCACATCCCCCTGCCCATTCCAGAAGCTGATTCCTGCCTGGCACTTACTGCTTGCTTTGAGGCTGAGGGCAGTTGTTTCTGTATCATTTTGTTTCTGTTTCATTTTGTTTCTTGTTTCTTTTCTTCCTTTTTTTTTTTTTTTTCTTTTTTTTTTTTTCTTTTTTTTTTTTTTTTTTTTTTTTTTTTTTTTTTTTTTTTTTTTTTTTTTTAACCAAAAAGCATCTAAGTCAAAAGAAATAGATCTTACATCTAAGATCTTTAAGAAACCTAGGAATTTAAAGTAAAATTTTCCAGAAACATTTAACGATACTATCACCTCCAAAGACCTAATCTTCAAAAGGGCTCAACACTAATGTAAATACAAAGGTTAATGGCCAAATTCTCTAAGGAGCTAAATACTCCAAGTCTGGGGCAATGTTCAGCTTTGTGAGGGCTAATGGTTAGATTGAATATGTTCATCATCAGAGAATTTATTTGGGAGGCAGGAAAACTTCAGTATAAATTGTTTTTGTCCCCCCCTCCCTTTTTTCTTCTTTTTTACAGAAGTGAAATCTAAGTCAACCACATCTGAAAAGACTGCCTGAACCACAGGTCTTTGTAAGGAAAGGATCTTTTTCAGTATTGCCATTGTAACTATTATTTTAAACATAACATTTTTATTAGAGGAGAAGCTGGAACATGGGTCCCCCATTTTACTGCCCTAATCACTTGGTTGCCAAATCATTCCCATACTTCCTTTAGCTGTTTTTTATTTTTATTTTTTTAATTTTATCTTTTTACCTGCACAGAAATAAACTTATTTTTATTTATTCCTAGGCCATACTTGTATGGGTATTTCTATACTGAAAGTTAGAAAAAAAACCTTAAATATATTTGGATGTATATATGCATGCATATTTATACAGGTAAAAATGCATTTGCAGAGACTGTATGTTGAGTATACATAAATGCATAATATGCAACAGAGAAAAATCATTGCACCAACCTCTTAAAAATGTGCTGCAATTCTTGCAACTATATTTATTTGTCTATCCTTAGGAAAGGCAACATACTATATTTTAAAAACATACTATGCAGATTTTTTCCAGTAGCAGCAAACTGTTTCTACACAACTACTTACACCAGATGAATTATAATTTTCCTAGCTTGTACCTACAACAGTTAATTTAAATGGTGACTTGTTGCGAATGTATGGCTAAATCAGGTCTTCAGTTGGAGGGCTCAGCTTAATTTTCTGTGGCATTTTGTGTCGCAATATGTCACATCAGTGTGGCTGCATGGGTGGATGGGATACTCTTAAAGAAGGCATCACTCTTAAACGGGTTTTGCTGAAAAGCCAAACAAACAACAACAACAAAAATGTTAATGAACTGGATCACCATGTGTCAATCTGTTCTTATGGTTAATTACTGTACAAGTTGAGGATTTGGGGGGGGAAAGAGGACACAGATTTGCACTGAATACACATTTCATATGAATCTTTTGAACTGCAATCTGCACTGACAACCGCTCTCAATCTAGAGTACTACCCCAAAGTATCTGGGACATTAACAAGCCTGCAAATTCCTTTTTTTTTTTTTTTTTTTTTGGATTTGCCTCCCACCCCTTTCCCCTTTGTTGCTATAGTAAAAATGTTTCTACTTTTCTACATCTGTCTGCTGTTGCCAACAAAACACTGGAGAACAGGAGGTGATCTTTCTGTTTTCGTTCCAGCAGCCTGGCCCTGAATGAGTTTAATCGGCTGAGAAACATGACTGAAAAGGGCTTTGCTACCCTTTCTAACTTCACTGCGCTCAGGCTTTCTGTAGCCTAGAGAGTGACACCCTATGCCTTATTTCACTGTGGATTATTTAGAATGCTTCAATTGTGACTTGTCAATGTGGTCCAGGATAGATCAAGGCAAAACCTCCGACAAGAAAACAGCAATGCGAATATGATGTGACTGACTGCTGCACAATGGGCTAATACCTCTTAATTTGGACTTTTAGCAATCGTTTACCGTCCCTATGCCCTTGAAGATTCCAAATCCACTCTTACAGAGAAGAAAAAAGTCCTTTGATTTTTCATCCCTCTCGGCCGCGTGGGGGGGGGGCGTCCCCCATAACTCGAGTGTATCGATCAATGTCTCTGTGTGCATTTAATAGCTTTATTTCAAAGCACTTTACTCTTAAAAGCACCTCTCACCAAGGCATACTATTGAAATACTGTGCAGGTGTAATTAAATGAGCCAAATTTTGGCCCTTGACTGCATTTCTGTTTTCTCTTTGGCATTAGAACTACAAGGTGATGTTTGGTCATTTCTTATCTCTGGGTAGAACTGATTTGGGGTTTGTCTTTTTTTTTTTTTTTTTTTTTAATTAAAAAAAAAATAATTAAAGTGAAATTAATTGGTTAAAGGTTAATAGATGTAGAGATTGACGTTCTTACTAAAAGTACTCCACCTGAAATGAGAGTGTAGGAGCCTTAATATATTGCTGGATAGGTATGCCTGTACTACCCCCAGGAGTAATATGGCCAGGGCATCACTGAATGCCAAGTATCCCATGACTTTGCTGTGGAGACTGCTTCAAAGTTATTCAGTTACTCATGGATACTGTGATTGCATTTCTTATATTCACTAAGAACTGGAGTGAAACTACACATTTATTTCACATGGGAAGTTTTCACACAATGGTTTTTGCTCACTTCAATAGCTAGGGAAACAGTTCAAAAATAGCATTTCAGAACATCAGTGTGAATAAATTTCCTCTTTGATATTATTTCTGTTCTTGATCAGGCACTTTCTATTAACACTTGTCTGCACAAAACTTTGCCCACAAAAAAAAAGCTGCAGGAGAACCTTGTGGATGCTCATGCACATATATTTTCACCAAAAGGGTTAGGAGGTCAGTTGAAAGCTCTTTGAAATACGGGTGTCATCCAATGAAGACAGAGAAATGTAGCTATGCATCTTAATCAGGCATCATGAATAGGAAATACTTAAAGCAACAGTCATGGTAGATAGTCTGTCATTAGTCCACAAGTTGAAGTCAGACTGCGCAAACCTCATGCCAAGTACTTTTGAATGGTGATCATATTTGTAAAAATTTCAATTTGTCAATAGGTAGAAGGATAAGGAGAAAGAAAAATTTAAAAAGGAACAAATTTATCAGATAAATTTTTCACAATGGAGAGCAGAACTCCAACCTGGGATAGTATTGAACCTAATGACCTTGAGGTGAAGGGCTGGAGAGCCCGTAACCAATCACCTCTGAATTCAGTGTACTGAACTGTCTATTTGAAAATTAAACAAAAACCCAACTGTAGTAATTGTATCACCTTATGTACTTAAAGTAATTTCCCCAGCTCAGCTCAATATCAGGAGAAACAAATGGAGAAATTACTTGTTGTGTCACTTCTCTTCTCTAAGGCTTTTTATCTACTCATTTTTGTCCTCAGCGCTTTCCTACTGCTCTTCACTAAAACATTGCAAAGTTCCATAGAACAGGCAATAAAATGCACAGATGGCTGAGCCAACAGAAATAAAACAAAAACTAAGACCTTTGAACAAATGTGAAAAGGTGAGACAACAACAACAACAAAAAACCCTTTGCATTGCTGCTTTCCTTAAGCATTAGTCCATTTTGGCTACAGTGGATTTACTGAGAAAAATGTATTTATTTTCCAGATCACTGTGAGAATAAAATTACTTTATGTTTTTTAATTAAAAATAAAAATAAAATAAAACTTTCTATGACTGGTATCAGTAATCAGGTTGTGGAATAAATATTACCCTCTAATTCTATGTGATTATTGACTGACTAAAATCACAGTCTGCCCCTGAATGGGCCAAGAGTGCGGTTCTACTCCTCTGCGGCTAATATTGGCTCCTTGAAGAAGGGGTTTCATTCAGGCTGCTCAGGCCTAGTGCCTTCTTAGGCTCTAAGCAGGCCTTTCAAATCCATGGAGAAGGTTGGATTTGAAAGCCCCTTCTTGCCCTGAGCCTTTGAGAGGGGTCCATGGTTTGGCCTCCATAAGCTGCTTCTGGATGATATCCCATTTGTATTGCTGCCACCTGTCTAAAGAAAATGTGGGATGCTTCAATGACCCCAAACCCAGCAGGGCACAAGAGCTAAAGAAAACAGACTGATTCAGAACCTACAGAAAAACAAAGTCATTTCTGACGCATCCTAATTCACCCCAGCAGTTTGGCTTTGAGATCATTTCTGTATCTGTCAACCTCTCCCACCCTAGTGGAACAGAATAACAAAGCCACATTCTGTTAAATACTCTGTTGTCTTTTTGGACCAGAACCACTTCCTCAGTCTTGTCTCTATGAACTTGTAGGTCCTTTCTACCTTGACTGAACCATGTTCTCAGCCAGGGTAAGCCAGTGAAGATCCACAGAAGTTCAATGGATGCATATTGATTTACAGCAACTGAAACACTGCCAGAAGGCATAATTATGATAATGGTAGCCTAAATAAATAAACAATAAAATTAAAAAATCTCTCTATTAGCATGCAGATGGATTTAGTTGGATTACGACTTTTCAGACTCTTATTTTTCTACCATGTTCCAAGCTAATAAGTGATTTAAATCAGAACAGAACTGGTTTTAAATTCTTCAGTACTAAAAATAACCCTCTCAACTAATTGTGCTTATGTTACCTCCTTCAGCAGCAATTATTTGGTTTCATCCAAACCTTCCTACTTACCCATAATTACCATCTCCTTTGACATGGTTAACTAAAAGCAAGTATTAATATGGATTTAATGTTGTTTCAGAAATTGGTGGAGCACCAAGGGTGCCAATGACCCTAATTTCACTTTGTACTAAAATATGTTGACCTGTGGTTTTTGGCTGCTGCTTGAATTTGACTTGAAGGTTGAAAGTAAACATATCACTCAAGCGCATGGTGCATGAATTAAGGTCTTTCTATCACCAGCCTCTGCTTTTCTTCCCCTACTCCTTGGGTCAGGCACCCCATAACCCCGCCTTTCCCCTTTCCTCTCATGGGACCCTGGGGAAATATTTCTCTTGACATGAACTCCTGCGTGACTAACACCTGCATTTCTTTCAGTGCACACTTCCATGGGGAAGTTCTGCTTTTTTCTTCCTTTTTTTTTGCCTCCTTGCCAGAAAATATTTCTCTAAGAATGATCAGATTTTCCTAGCCACTTCACACAGAGACCTGTTGCATTTCCAACAGCGGAAAGCACATTGCTTGATTTTGAATTCCCTTTGGCCAGGAGATCATCTTCCAAAAATGTGTAATTTAAATGAACAAAGTCTATTTTTAATATGAAATATTATGGGTTGTGATGGAATTGGAGACCTAGCAAAACCAGGTTTTTCTGCCTCTCAGAATAATAATAAAACCTAATGTGGCAAATTTCTCTTGGCTTCCAGATATTAGAATGTATTCAACACACCTTTGACAAGTTTACACCTCCAAGGGTTTGCTGCATCAAAAATCTCCTTCTTAGTGGATGTAGTTTTTAACAGCAAAAAGGAGCTTTGTTTGTTATAGTTTGAACCAGTTCCCTGAACAAAATAAAGCTAAGCTGTAAAATAAACTTTTCTCAGCATAACTGTCTACACGAGGGCTTTTACTGGCATAAATATATTAGTTGGGGTGTATGTTGGGGGGGATTGTTCTTTTTTTTATTTTTTATTTTTACACACATAACTGACATCTTTATTCTGGGGAACAAAATTAAGTGTAAACCAAACATTACTGTCTACAGCATTTTCTTGGGGTCAGGGTTTCCAGGGAATAATAGAAGGAGAAAGCTTCCTAAAGACATATCTTTGTGGAGTAGGGATAGGGGGTTCCAATTTACTAGTCTTCATCTTATTGAGGGCAATAATTTCCCTGAAGACTTTATTGGCAGGGTATCACTGCAAAAAACGTTTGCTGCCGGCAACCCTATTATTTTCCATGAGAAATACAGTCCCGTGAGAAAGCACGTTCTCACTCTATTTCTGTGGGAAACACCAGGAGAAGAAGAATTCCAAATCCCGCGAGACTAAGCAACTGGAAACAACACCAGAAGCTCTCTTGTTTGTGTAACTTATTGCAAAAATATCAAAGGGGGGGAAGAACATGTTTTCATAAAATTTTCACTTTGCAAGAGCTCAGTTTAGAAAAAAAAAAAAAAAAAAGAAAAAATATATAAAAAAAGGATTTATATTTGACAGCCCAAAATCCCAACGATGCTCAGTCTATTTCAGTTGTCAATTTACGATCTTTAAAACATTTTTAAAATTGACTGAACCTTAACTACATCCTACCTCATCTTGTACTAGCCAAGTTTTACAGATGCCATCTTAAAAATCAATTCAAAGAACAGCCATAAACTTGAAAGCTTCCTATTTGAAGTGTATATGGCAGAATGCAATTTTGTTTAATTTTAATTGACAGAGATGTCAGCCTAAGAGAATATTTTAGAATATTAGTAGGAACAGTAAACTCATGCCTTGACACTTTTATGATATAATGGTATAATTCTCGGGAAAAAAATCACCACTGTCAGGATTTACACAAAAGAAGTGCATGTTTTACTTTTTCCTCAGTAAAGGAGTTACAAATGTATTACTAATTACACAATTACTTTATTATGTAGAGCCAGTAATAAAATCCTTGATGTACACTCAGCAAGGTTAGTTTCGTTAAAAAATAAAAAATAATAAAAAAATAAATAAATAAAACATTTTTTTAAATTAGTATTACAGCTTTTCTGGTGAGGTTTCAGCCTGTGTGATGTAGTTCAGCTGCTTGCTCTCTGCGTTTTGCAAAACGAAAAGCATGTTTACAAGGCTTGTTTGTTTCTAAGGAGACAAATCTTCAAATGGTGTAAAACTGCTATCACTACCTATTTGTGCAAGCTCAGAATCAGGCTTGAAGAACCATGATCAATTACTGCAAAAGTTTTGAATGTGTAAGACATAAATGCATGACTTAAAACAAGCTACTCATGCTCTGTGTACAGATGAAATGGAAGTAAATAGGAAACTTTCTTTCTCCTTTCCAGTTTTGGGAGTGGCCAAATTCTGAACCTGCTGCTTTTTGTAAAAGTCCATAGAACCAAAAACTAATTTCTCACTCCCCCATTTTGGGAGCAGATAAAGTTCCGCCCCAGACTGCACCCTGTTGTCTCTCTTTGCACTGGTGTTGTATAGAAAATTCCTAGGCAACAAGAAAAGCGATGCAAAGGCGAAGTGAACAACTTGGCACTGCTGTACAACAAGAACACGTGCTCCCTAACTCCTCAAGGTCTGTTCGAGCAAAGCAATTAAATATGCACATGAGTATATGCACTTTAAGCAGAAGAGTAATCCCTTTGACTTTAAAGAATTACTCACGTGCTTAAAGTTTGGTGCCCTGATGTATTGGGACCTAGCCTCCAAAGCAAAGTATGGCAGAGATTTAGTGATTAATTACAGCCTGCAGATGGACAAGCCAGTTGGGTTTAACAAGAATTGGCCCAACCCTTTGCCCTTCTCCAAAAACAAATCTGAATAAAGGTCAAAAGAGTTTGGTTAAGGATGTACTTACCAAACTTTCAGACCTTTTGAGAACTATCCTCCACTAGTAAAGGCTCTCACATTGTATCCCTCCGGGAGTCCCTTAGGCGTAGTCGGTTGTAAACTCATTTTCCTATATGGTCAGGCACGCGTGTGGTAGGGAGGAATGAATGACAATGCAGTACGACCAAAGCCGGTGTCCTGTGACCATGGAGCTTTTAATATGGAGGCAACAGAATCAGGATTAAGAATTGCAGCTGCTAAGATGCTAAACCCCACATACAGCTCCTATGGCTCAGATGTTATCAAGCGTAAAATCTTTTGAATAAAGCCTTACATGGGGGCACCATTGTAAACTGCTTTCTCAGTAAAAGCCTTTAGGTAGCGGTAAGAGGGAAAAAGTTGTATTTTGCTGTATTATTTTCAGTAATATGTCAAAGGCCACTGAAATCAATTCCCATTAATTTTAAAGGACTTTCCATAGTAAAAATAATGCCCAGTAAAATCACTATAATGAAACTGCTCCTTAAAGTATTCCAGTCTTCTAAGGATGACCAGCAACTAATCTTCCATGAGACAACATTGTAGAAATTCCACACTTCCACCATAGAAGCAAAAGCCGGACAGGTTTCAGCTCTGAAGGAGGTGGTGTGATTTTTCAATAGTTTATGCTATAGTCTCTGTGCATGTTTGCTTATATCTAATTCAGGTTCCTTCTCTTTGGTATTAATATAAATCCCTGTATGACACGGACACCAAATTTTTATCTAAGCACTGTCACTAACTAGGTCTGTGGCCATGAACAACTCCTCATCTAGGAAATGGCATGTGGAGAATGACCCAGTTAACATTGTACTACAGTTGGGAAAAAATAAATGATAGAAGTAACAGTTATTTAGAAAATAGAAACAGGATTTCTCTGTCCCACAGAAAAAAGGTCTAGGAAATCCAGGTAAAGGCTCACCGACTCACCATCAAGGATGTAACATTAATCTGTTTTATTAGAATTCTTTTAGATATACACAGCAATGTGAAGCTGTCTAAATTTATCTTTAGGTAACAGAGAATAAAATTCCATGACAGAAAACTTCATCTATACAGAATCGCATAGTAGAGATAATCACAGAATCACAGAAAAGTCTAGGTTGGAAGAGACCTACAAGATCACCAAGTCCAACCTCTTACCTAACACTAACAAATCATCCCCTAAACCATATCCCTAAGCTCTACATCTAAAGGTCTTTTAAAGACCTCCAGGGATGGTGACTCAACCACTTCCCTGGGCAGCCTATTCCAGTGACTAACAACCCGTTCAGTAAATAAGTTCTTCCTAATATCCAACCTAAACCTCCCCTGGAGCAACTTTAGCCCATTCCCCCTCATCCTGACACCAGGCACGTGGGAGAAAAGACCAACCACCACCTCGCTACAGCCCCATTTCAGGTACCTGTAGAGTGCAATAAGGTCGCCCCTGAGCCTCCTCTTCTCTAGGCTAAATAGTCCCAGCTCCCTCAGCCGCTCCTCGTAAGACTTGTTCTCCAGACCCTTCACCGGCTTCGTAGCCCTTCTCTGGACTCGCTCAAGCACCTCCATGTCCTTCTTGTAGTGAGGGGCCCAAAACTGTATATCTATAGTAGAAAACTGTATAATGTATAGTGGAAAACCATAAGACAACAACATGACAGCCTTCAGTATTTTTTGCTTAAATATTCTTGACCTTTTTGATGTTCACATTCTTGGCAAACGTATAGAATTTCATCCTATGTACAAATAGCAATAGCATTTTCAGTTTGAATGGATTTATACAGTTTTGTTGACTAAGGAAAAATAGCCAAAAAGAAAATCAAGACCACGGGTTTTCAAGAGTGAGACCACAGTGTATAAGGAACCTCTGTAACGAGCAGCATAACACAAACACCAATTGCTGACTCCATGAAAGGTTAAATTTGCTGCAACCACATGGGTGGAAACACCACTAACAAGAGGAGACATTATGAGAGAAAAGAAATGGACTGGTAAGAGAAACAAGATGAGTGGAGATGCAGAGATTTAAGAAGTGTTAAGAGGAAACAAGGAACTGATTTTTTTTCTTTATTTATTTTGTGGAAGAAATGGGTGGGAAAATAAAAGTCTCCTCCGTCAGATTTGTCTCTCCGTATTCAAAACAGGCACCTGGCCCCTATGAAGGATTAACTGCCTGCTTGTAAAATGCCATGTTTTGATATTAAGCCTTTTTTAGCTGCAAGTTGGCCAAGCAATGTGTGTGCTTCTGCCACCCTATAACTCAGCCATAACTTCTATCATGCTCTGAAGAAAGCACCACACTTGGATTGGCATCTTCCATGCCAGCCTTCAGCCCTCTGAGATTTGCATTGAGTTTAGGGGTTATCGCACCTTCAAATGCAGGCTTTGTAAACAAAGAGTAAAAATAGTCATCACAAGCAGTATAGTAACGCTTTGTGCAGCTGAAAAATAACAGTGGAAATGGTAGGTGGAACACCTTTCTCAGGAGCTATTTTTAAATGTATCTTGTATTTCTTTGGACAGTATGAAAAGTTTCAGTCCATGTTATTGACTAATAGGATATAAAACCTCAGGTTTGAACAAAAAATTTAGTTCATTTTTGTAATCCCTAAAAGAGCTTCAAAAACACTACAAATTACCATATTCTCCAGAATGTTAATATACCTTAATAGATAGAGACCTGAATCAAAACCTGTTGAAGTCAATGAAAG
This sequence comes from Nettapus auritus, assembly GCA_011076525.1. NCBI lineage: Eukaryota > Metazoa > Chordata > Aves > Anseriformes > Anatidae > Nettapus > Nettapus auritus. Next base: position 16,364,980 of record CM021774.1, read on the forward strand.
CATTTTCATTGCCTTCAATGAAAGCTGCATTTGGCCTAAAAATGATTCATTAGGTGAGGTGAACTTTCCCACCAAGTACTAGTCAGATCTAATTTTAAAACTATTCAATTGGAAATCATCATTCATCCTTCTGGATAGTGTAACGAAAAAGGCTTCTTCACTGTTAAGCTCAGACCCACTAGGTTTAAGACCTACCTGCCATTGGAATTACCACATTTGGCTATCAGCAGTTGAATAACCTACCTTTCATGACTTTTGTCTTCTACATCAAACAAAATCAAACTTTGGGTTTGGAGATGGGTTGGCTGTAGTTTTTTCTCACATTGGTGTCTTACCCTGTTTTATTGGCTCAGTATTTCTTTAGTTAATGCTGTCAGTATGGATGCTGGACAGTCAAAGCCTTCCTAAGTAATATCAACATTACAACATTTTCTGTTAACCTGAAAAAAAAAAAAAAAAAAAAAAAAAAAAAAAAAAAAAAAAAAAAAAATTATATTAATATATAGCATTAGATTTTAAAGTAAACAATAATGAGAATGTTCAGTATAAATGTATAAAACAATGCACTTTCTGAAATCTGTAAGAAAACCTGATTTGGCCAAAAGTTTTAACATAGATTATCTGTTAGTTTCAGTTTCTAACAAACCATGTTATGAGATCATGTCTCTGTCTCATCTATCAGCCAGTTTCAATTCTGATGACAGGAGGAGGAGGAAAAAACTTTACATAGTTACTTGTATTTTGCTTTTGCTTCCAAGTGATGCTGTGGGAGGCTCACATTATACAGATAAAAAAGTACACTGCTGAGTGAATACACGTAAGCCAAGATAAATTTATTTTTCCATGATGATCACACCACAGTAGATGTGGAGACAGTTATGAAGCCAAGGTTTTGGGAATGGTCATGTAATCTGAAAGGGCTAGCCACGTAGCAGTTCCCATTTTCCTTGAAAGGCTGTGAGACTCACTGAGATTGTGTAGAAAAACTGGAGCAGTTCATAGCCCAAAGACGAAAATCCCTCCATACAGTGAACTTGAAAATATTTTTCTACATCCTTATGGGCTTGCACATTCAAAGCCTGCTGCAAATATTGCTAGTCAAAAGGGATTTCCAATGGAGCTAAGATGCCTGCCTTCTCCAGCTCCTGTTCACCCTATATTACTGTGCTCCACAAAGATTTCTACTGTCTTCTACAAGAGCATATGGCTCTGCTCCACCAAATTCATCCCAAAATCAAATTCAAACCCAAATCATGCCTCTACTCTAGAAAGAGTGAAGCCTAAAGAAAAAAGTTAAAAATGAGGAGACCACCAAATTTTATTCCACATGACCAAGGGTCTATCACTAGTATGTTCAGTGACTCTGGACAAGTCACTTCTTTTCCCATACCTCAGTTTCCTCAGCAGTAAGTTGTATTGATCTCCACTGTGGATCAGTACCAGATTTGCAGATGAAAGTCACTATAAAATGCACAAGTTGTTGTTGCTTATTAATAAGATACCAAAAGGTGTAGACCATAGTAGACCACAGCAACTGGGAGCACATGGGAGGCCAAAAGAATAAAGTAGATAAATTGGATCACTTAAAAAATAGAAATTTTTACTTGATACTGGAGGTTCTTTATGTGCTATATCGACAACATAGTATTTTTCAGTGTCACGCCTTCATTAAAGAGTCATTTTAAAGGCAGTTAATGGTTAGTATTATACTATTCATCTAATAAAAGTATTCATTAGTTTATACATCATATTCCTTTTCCTGCTGGTCTGGTAATCCTTAAATATGATGTCCCAGGCATGATGTCCCAAAGGTACTGACTGTGATCTCACATCAGTACATATTAGTAAATCCATTAAAGTTAATAGGTTATTGTCCATTGATGTAAGAAAATCAAGGCTAATGAGGCTACTTGAGTATGCAAGAATTACAGGATCAGAACCTACTGTCATTTAATATTTTGGAAGGTTATGTGCTTTTTCAAGATAGGACATAACTTTCCTTTACATAGCTTTCAATAGAGGTGCATTAGCCTCTAGTGGCAGTAGAGGTGATATATTGTATTGCTAATTTAAAGGATTATGCATGAAAAGTGAATATATTGCAATAATTATGAAGTCCTGTTTGACTTCACTTTTCCACAAGTGTACTTTGTCATGCTTTAAGTACATTGTGGATTTGAAAAGCAAAGTCAAGACGCGGTAAATCGGGGTGAAATAAAAACCTTATTAGCACATTTTAAGAACAGATTTAGGAATATTTTCCATGTGATTGCCATTATTACTGCATTTATATCTGAGCAATGCCTCTATTTGATTGCGAGCATGTGTGAGTTTGTGTGTGCATGTGCGTGTAGAAGGGGTCATGACATTTATTAAAGCAGTCAATAAGGCATGCATAGGACAGGCATCTAACCCTGGAATATATTTATATTTATACTCATTTCTGATATGGAAACTAAAGAGGAAAAATCAATTGGAATCTAACATTTCATTGTCCTTCACCTTGACTCTTTGGTTTACAGTAAGCAGTTAAAGAATAAACATTGCTGGAGATAAATAAATAAATAAATAGATGAAAAAGCCACTCTCTAACATTATTAGGACTTCCAAAGTAAATAAAAAGTGGTAGAGCTGAGAGCAAATTGCTGCAGTGGTGACAGGGAGAATCCTGATTTTAGCACCACTGTACCAAATTTGTCATTTAGGAAAGCTCTTGTTCCCTTTATTGAGTTCCACTGTAGTGAACAATTTCTGTCTGCATCCCTCGTGTGTCCTTTTGGTTTATTATCTTTCACTGTGAATTGAGCATCCACAATCAGTTTCACAGGAAGCCTAATTTCACACACTGCTTATACATATGATGAGCACTTCCCTTCTCTCCCCCCTCCCCCCTTCCCCATCCCTTCTCTCAATGTTCTTATCAAATGAAGAATTGTGGATAAGGGTTAGGTGCAGATAAACATGAGTGTAGCACTTCCAGAAAGGTCATGATCCCCCCATAAGGTGCTTCTTGTTATGCCTGACCTTCAGATTTTCATCATCAGCCCGCCTGACAACTTAATAATGCAGAGGTGCAGGATTCATTTCTCCCCTCTGAGAGAGCCAGTACGGGACGCCCTTTTCCCTGATTATTTCCCTGCACTCCCGGCTGCCCTTTATAAGCCAACCAGAACTCCATCAATCATGCTCTTCTCTCCTTTCCTCCTCAGCCCCCAGTTCTGAAAGCTCGCAAGCTGCAATGTCCCCTTTTGTCTTGTGCTGCTACCAAGCTACAACAACAGAAAAGAATCCCTGCTTGAAAACACCCTTAGCAGGCAGCAGTCCACCTTCCTATTAAAAAGAGAGAGTCATTCACTCTTCCTCCACCCAGACTGTATTATCTTGCAGAATAACTCATGGGCTCTGCTAACTGTCAAAGGAGCGAAGAAATTTAAGCTGAAATCAGAACTTTTGATTTCATTTTATTTGTTCTTTTTCTTCTGATTTCCTTTTTTATATTTTCCTACTTGTATTTGTTTACCTATAGGTTAATAATAATCAAATGAAGAAAACAACAACAACAACAACAACAACAACACTTTCCTAATTATTCCTTCTCTCTTTTATTCTTTTTTTTTTTTTTTCTTTTTTTCTTCTGAAAATAAAAGAGAAACAAAAACTTGATATATTCGGGGTATTAAGCATGTCAGTTAATGGACTGAAATAACAGAAAAGTTCAGAAGAAAGTCTTCTTGGGATGGGAAGATACTGATTCAGATCAGATTTTAAAGGCTGCAATAAATGTGTGTTATAAAATATGAATTCATTTCACCCCAGCCTTCCTAGTGCTTTTTCAGACAATGATTCCTAGAGTGAAAACGGGATGATAACATACCATGAGCATCTGGTGAGAGCGAAGTACAGTATGTTCCCTGACAGAGCAGGGATATGCCAAGGCCATCTCCTATCGCCTAAAGCAGCTGCCATTTGTACCTCCAAGAGGGGAAGTATCCCCTGGTAAGCTACAGCTCAGCTGGGTATGCAAGCTACACTGTACCCAGCAAGCAAGCTCAGATTCTACCCTGCCCAGTGGCAGCAGGATGCAAATCTGTGCCCAGCTGGATAGAGCAGATAATGCGATAGCCCAGCTCACCCATTAAGGCACTGTGCTGGAGCTGTAAGAATAAATAAATAAATAAGAGAGCTGCATGAAGCACCGTAAAACCACTCATTTGCCAAATATCAACATTGTGGCTGAAATTAAGTTTTCCTAACTCCTCCTGTGCCTGGATGCACTCAGATAGCGCTGGTGCATGAGAAAGCCTGAACTCATGGCTGTTTGTTTTTCAAGTGAAACACAACCTTGTCGTGGAGACCGAAAACTTGCTTAAAAGCAGAGAAAACAGCCCCAGTGCCATTCAGTCTTCCAAATATGTATTGTGGGATTAACTAGGAGGCCCCTGAATAATGTTTTACCATCTGTATTATTTCATACATCACAGGTTTGGAAAATCCCAACACAGAACTGGAGCTTGTAGTGAAATGTTGAAACGCATTTACTAGTTGTGAAAGCTAAATATCTCTTTAGAGCCTTCTTTTTCTTAATAATAATAGCAAAAAGAAATCTCTGTGCAGATCTTCTTTCAAACTAATAACATGTAAAGATTGCAAACTGCCATCAGAAGAGAGCTGGAAAGACTAGCAAATGTTCAGGAGGCGCAAGAATTGGGAATTTGTCCTAAATCCCATTGATTAGTCAATTAGTGTCGCTTCTGCCTCCAGAGTGCTTTGGACAAAATCCCAAAGGATCATCTGGTTCATTTGCAGGTTTTTCTCCACTTCAGTCAATGACCTAACAAGAAGTCCAGAGAACATCTTAGAAAGACCAGAAAACATGAGTCGAAAACAAAGATTTGAAAAAAGCTTAGGAAGCAGATGAAAGAAGAAGGAAGGAGAGATGGAAAGGATAAAGCAAACAGAGAAAAGGGAAAGATCATTCTGAGATGCTGGTGAAGAAAAATAGATGAGTGATAATGATCTAGGGGTGGGGGAGAATCTGTCTGAGGGGGAGAGGCAGGTTTGTACAGCAAAGGGAAGCACAAACAAATGAAGCAGAAAAACAGGAAGGAAAGCAAAGAAAACTTGCAGATACAGAGGAAAAGCAGCAGGAAATCTGCAGTATCCAGTATCCTTTCTTGACCACTAGACACAGGAAATCACACTTCAAAAGAACAGCCAAGAACGTGGGACCTGATAAGAGTGATAAAGATGCCATTGCCACCAGATCAAAGTGTTGGAGGGAGGTGATAGAAGGAGGAAAAGCAAAGGAATAAAGCATAAAAAGTCAATCTTAAAGCAGGCTGGATTTTTTTTTTTTTTTTTTTTTTTTTTTTAACTTCATCCTAAAATGTGCCCAGCTTGAGTCTCTAAGAGAGGAGGGGGACTCCCTGGGATATTAAAACCATTCCCAAGCCAAACTCCATTTAAGCTTCACAAACTACAAATGCAAATGCAAATCCCTTGCTTGGCACCTCCTCTTCATTTCAGCCTACATCAGCTGCAGCAGTGATGCCAGTGACTGTCCACAGCCCTTTGGCAAGGCTTTCCGAGCAGTCCCTCACCTGGGACCCAGGCTGCTCTTCTCCCCTCCAGCCCCTGAGCTTAGCACTTACAGGGGCAGCACTGGGAGCTGCCACAGTCCTTGGGTGGCATCTTTATGTGGCCCCAGATCAATGAGGTAGTGAAAGACAGACGGGGTCAGGTCGGTCCTTGGTTTGGAATTTCCCTCGGTGAAACACTAGTTTTATAGAGAGGAGGAAGATTGTCCTCTACTGACATTTGCCAAGGGAAAATGAGGAATAGTTTGGATCTGGACCAGAGGGCCATGGCTACATCCAAGCCCTTGCAAATTGACTTGGCAAGAGAGGATTCTCTTGAGGAGTGAGGAAAACCAGAGAGATGTCAGTCAGAGAAGTAAACACCATATGCTTGTCTCACAGCATCTGATGGTAGTGAAGTGGACAGAGCAGAGAGGCTGGCAGATCTGAGAAACAGGGCAGTGTAAATCAAGACACATTCTTCTTCCTTTGCTTCCCAGAGGAGTTCCACAAGCATAAGCAGTGTATTCCTCCTATATCCAGGAGCTCTTCAAAGCCAATTGGTGTTTTCCATACTGATTATTTACGCTAAGCCTCGACTGAATGAACTGTAGGTTACAGAGTGGTGACTTTTTTTTGAAATGTATGAGATAAATCCTTCTTCGTCTAGAGGGCAAAGAGTTAGTGAGAGAAGGGAGAGACTACAGAACCACTTAACATACTGTGTTTTGTTTTAAATTAACAAAATCTTCTTCAGATATATATTTTTTTCTTAGTACTGAAAATTTGGTCGGCAAAGCTTATGCAATAGTTTCAATTTTCTTAGGAAAGTATTGTCATTTGACTCATGCGGAGTTCATAGGGGAGGGATGGCAGAGGGATGAGAAGCCATTTGCTGATGTTCCTTTGCTCTCCTTTTCTACCTGCTGCACTCTCCTTTTCTACCTATCATCTCCTTCAGTTGAAATTTGTATCATGGACACAACTCCCTCTCTCTAGCCTTCTCCCTTCTCCAGACAAGCTATTAAGGAGCAGAGACTGGCTGTAGAGAGGCCAGTGCAACTCCAGTGCCCGAGCAGAACTCATTCCTTAAGTCCATCAATAATTACCCATGTGGCATTCAGCCCATCAAGTTGCCGTTCTTTTAAAAATTGGTTTTAGACACTCTGAAAGCTTTTTGAAAACACAGAGCAAAGATTATAGCTATGGAAATAAACAGCTGAGAAGCCAGCCTACAGACAAAAAATGTAGGCTGTTGATAAGACAAGTTGATGAGAAGGGAAAAAACTTGCTAGGAAAAAAATGATTGAACTTCAAGTTTGAGCAAAAGCTTTGAAAATGTGTAATGTTGTATTAACTTATCCCAGACATATTTTGACAGCTATAAGAGGAAATAGCTGAATTAGAAGTTTTACAAGTGTAATCTCTGACAGGTTTTACACCAAATATTTACTTTTTTTATTCATCAGGTTAATAAACTCGTAACCTCCTCTTGCACTGGTCATTTCCGGATGAGATCCAATTTTCTCCTATCTGGCTGCAACATGCCTGTATGTTCAAAGCAAGTTTTGAACACAGGTATATCTTCAGAGGCACCACTCAGATTGGAGGAGGTAGAACTCACATGGAAATCACAGGGAGATTTACTTGCATGAGAATTGCAAATCTGAGCTATTTTGGAGTGCCATTCTGTTCAGCAAAGCTTTCTATTCCTCTTGTTGGCTCAAACCAAGAGTTTCCTGCCTTTTAGCCTATGAATAGGCAAGCTTTTTGAACCTTGACTGTTCTGTCTCAATTCTCTAGAAAATTAATATTAAGAGTACAAAATTATTTTCCTGTGCTTCTTCCCTTCATATATAATGTGTATGTAATGCACACAAGAAGTCTAGCTGTTTGGGTAAATAATACCAGCATGACTTAAAAATTACCTTCTTGGACATGGATTTTCTTTTCTCTGATAACCCATGTTCTCTCAGAGTAAAATATTATAAATCTACTAATTTATTGTAGTAAGAGTACTGCAGCATTTGTGAATAAGTGAATAGTAAGCAAATACAGAATATGCTAAAATGGAGAATTACAATAAATAAATAATTTGTCTGTACACTTAATAGCTAGTTCAAAAATGAGAAGCTTTATCAGGGAATAATAAAAGACTGTAAAATACATTTTTCGCAATAAGATTCTGAGCCATAAACAATAACACAGAAATATATTATTTGTTTAAATACACTAAAGGTTCTATCATAATGAAGATTTTTTATTTTTTTATTTTTTTATTTTTTTACATCAAATGTAGTCCAATGACTCTTCTTTACTGCTTACTATTTTTGATTTACTATTTTTATCTTAAAATAATCCTCCTGACCAAAGACATATGAAAAATCTATATTTTGTCATAGTACTATTTTTATATTCTTTTTAATGATACGGTATAAAAATCATATTCTAATAAAGGACACCTGTAGCATAAATACTCTAAGACACTTTTATATCAACGGCAAAAATCTGTAGTCATTTAATACCCTAATAAGATGGATAAGAGCTCAAAAATAGCTTCAGGGGAGTAGCCCTTGTGCTAAATTAACAAAAATTAATATTAACTTCTGAAATATGTGATAGAAAATCTTTAATGTAAAACCCCCAAAGTATTCATTCAAAAAGATGTATCAGTTCTTAATCCAACTCAAATGCAAATGGTCATTTTCATCTGCAAAATATTTTCGCAGGAATAATCATTACATTTAGTGAAAAGTTGAACAAAAGATCATGTCAGAATTAAGATTTGTGTGGAAAGAGCTCACTACCTGAAACTGAAATACCAATTTCATTAAGTCCTCTTTATCTCATTCTGCTACAGACCTTCCTCCTTTTTTCTGCCTGAAAAACTGCACCCAGCTTCCCTATGTCCCAGTTCAGTGAACAGTACCACTACATGGTCAAAGATTTACAATTTTTTTGGTGGGAGCAGATGAAGGACTTTATTTCTCCACCTTCTTAACCAGTATGTTCCAACTTGTGTCTCTTTCAGTAAACGAACCCATAATTTAGTGTTTTGTGGTTGTTGTTAAAAAAGAAAAACAAAAAAAGGCAAAAATAGAAGAAAACAGTTTTTCTCTTTCTAATAATGCACTGGTTTAGTTTGTAATATTCCATATTAAAGAGGCAGAAAAATATTTTTTTGAACTTCAGATACATTTTCCAATCATTTTTTAATTACTTCACTCTGGCACTCCACTGCAAATCCTAACACTTCCCAGTGTGATTGTTTCCTGCTAACAGAGACATTTTACAGACAGATTGAGTGTCAATATTATTAGCAGCAAATTATTCACATTGCGTGAATAGCCTTATAATCCTTATTTACTGTGAATATTCAGGAACCTATTGTTTTTAAAATAATAACTTTTAATAAGCTCTGAGGATTCTAATGACATTTTATTAATGCTGTCAAGGTTTTAGGGCAGCAGAGATAAAAATGTTATTCTTCTGATTCAATGAATTACAGTAACAACAATACCAAGTTTGTCCCTAAAATGCTAAAGACAGCAGAAAACATATGTAGCAACCTTGCATCCATGCTATCCGGTACTAGTACTTGTCTGCCTGTGTGGTACTTAGACAAAAGTAGGGAATAAGTAGCTGTATCAAGTAGTTTGCTATTAAAATAGCCTTTCACTGTTTATTTTCCAGCTAAGTCAATTAGGCAAGGTGGTGCATCAACATTCCGTATGTGCTGATTTCAGATATATTGGCAGGCTTTTAAATAAACACCAATGAAAGGAGTATACATCTGTTAAAAAAAAAAAAAAAAAAAAAAAAAAAAAAAAAAAGGCAAGCTCTTAGGGAAATAAATACTAAAGATGGCATGCTATAACCCAAAAACACAGGAATTGGAAGACTGCTTTGTTGTCTCAGTATTTTTTCTGCAGATGACTTCATTTCCCAAATAGTGCTGTTGGTGTTTTGTTGGGTTTTTTGTTTGTTTGTTTGTTTTTGTTTTGTGTGTGTGTGTGTGTTTTGTTTTTGTTTTTGTTTTTTTAAACACAAAACTTTAAGCTTTCTCACAATGTCTTGTTTGAATGCATGCATAAATAAATTTTGATCATCTGCTTCAAATCTAACTTTATGTGAACGAATAAAAAAGTAGTTTTAAGCTTTCTAATTAAAACACTGAAACCTTCCCCATTAAATGACTCCAGTTTTATGATAACTTGTATGCTTCTATAATTCAAAGAACCTGCTTGTGCCAGTTCAGGTCAAGGTTTATACAAATTGTTGAGGCAGACATTGGAAATATATTTTTGGAAGGACAAGCCCTGAATGGAATTATTCACTGCAATCAAGTTGAGGATGTGAGGATAAAGTAGAAGGAGAAAGTGAAGTGTTCAAGGTCAGAGAGCAAAAAATTTCAAGATCAAGAATAAAACCTGGAGAACCTAAATCCCAGGCCAGCACTCTACCCACTGCTTTTATAAACCAACAACTATATCAGTGTGTAACCTAAATAACATTTTAGATGCCTTTGAACCACAAGTTGATGCCTACCTGTACCTCCATCTTTTTATCTCCCCAGCTTAAAACTTGTCTGATTAGTCAGAGCTTGATTTCATGGATATGTTCCTGCCACATTACAAAGGGTTAAGAGTTGAAGTCCACCAGAACAATGACTTTTGTAGACAGCATTTCTCCTCCTCATCCCCCCAGACTCTGCTTTAATAAACACTTGATCGGTTGGCTTAAAAATTAACCATATGGTGCTGTTTGTAAGATATAGACTCAAGGCTCAGGAAGGGCATGATCCATTTAGACTGTGTGGGCAAATGGTTTCAGTGTTAACATCACAGTCAACTTACTGTCATTAGTGGAGCATGAGCAGGAGAAGACTAGGTAACTTCTTAAACCACATACCTAAAAATAAAGAAATTAAATAATTTTAAGAAGTCATCTGATGACAGAAAGAGTGTGAAGAGTCACGGGTGCAATGATTTGTCTCCAGTGGCAGAGATTGCATTATTTAAGTCCATTCACTATCACTTATTAATTGTACAGTCACTGAAACTGAGTGAATTATAGCGTTTTTTAACACCCATCTTAACTCAGAACGTTTGTTTCACCCATGCCTTACTATTTGCAAACATGCAAGCAAGTAGGTTTTGTTCAGATAAAGATTTAGGGAATGAATATTCCTACAAGGAAAGTGGCTATTTTCTCACAAAGGTAGTCTTGCATGTATTAAATATTTGACATTCCTTCTTTTCTGGCTTAAAAAAAAAAAAAAAAAAAAAAAAAAAAAAAAAAGTTATACTAATCCAATCAAGAGTAAGAAAGAATAACATCTGATCTACATTACTAATCATCCAATTAAAAATCCTGAGCATTATGAAGATTAACAGTTTACCTGATGAAATGTCCCAGTATACAGCCATGCAAATAATCACTGAAAAATAATCAATTTTTAAAAAAGCTGGATGTAAGCAGAAAATATATTCATCCCCAAAGTCTCTGTAATATGAATAATTTAAGCAACTCTAGTAAGCAATATTAGGCATTCTTTGCAATGTCACTGAAATCATAGAAATGGTAGTCAGAAATCTTCTGTACTCTTCCGACTCTGTGACCCATGGGAAGTCATGGTACCTCTGGGTGACCCATGAGTTTGTCTGTCTGTAAAACAGGTATTTTAAATAACATGAATCTAATCACACGGCTGTTCTCAGTACAGTATGTTTGGGAAGTCTTCTCAGATCACTGGATAAAAGTGCTATATTAGTTCAAACAATGATGATTATTATCTTTCAGGGATTTTTATCCTCAGTGAAAAGCAAAAAGAATTACTGGCCAATTTTGTCTAGTAAATGCTGAATACTTGGAACGCTTCCTGTTCATAGTCATTCTGTGGCTTTCCTGTGTCTGACTTATGTTTATCTTCATTAAGTGGAATAATGCAAGTCAAAATAGCTACAAGTAAACTGTCTGCTGGATAGGGAACAGTTGTTAGTTCATGGGAAATGGATCGTAAAAAATGTGCTCCTTTGACTTTAGAAAAGAGCTTTAAATTGATCCATTTCCAGTTCAAAGCTCCTTAAAACATACTGAGCAATCTCACCTGATGTTTCATCACCATCATCATGTCTTTCTAGTTCAACAGGGGATGGATTACTCTGAAAGTTTTTGTCTCTATCAAAGTTCACCAGAAAGTCCTGATTCACAGGGGAAGGCAGGGAGAGCATCTCTTATACTTACTGGAAGCCCGTCCGAATAAGCAATTGTCCTGGGTTCTTTGAACTTTGGAAGAGGTGGAGATGCAGTCATATAGAAGATGAACTGCTTCCCTTGAAGGAGCACAGCACATATCTGTGCAGATTGATGGAGTCATAAGTCACTAGAAGCTAACCTGGGTACAGCCTGAGGTAAAGCTGAAAGCTAAAGTCATTCCAGGTGGGCTGGTGGAAGGAAAAAACAAATCCTAGACATTCACATATGAGGTCGTAACTTCTGTTCCATCGCAGCCCATGTATAAATATTTTAGATTTATATTTTAGAAGTTTTAAGCCTCTCTATAAAATGCGTTTAACTTCAGGTTTTATTTTAAAATGCCTCTCGAGTCAGTGAGGTGCCATACTCTCTCAAGGATTTCAAGCAAATCTCTCTTGACCAATCCAAATTCATAAGCCAAACCATATGATTTCAAAATACCTTCGATTGCCTCCTGGATCATATGTCCACATCTGGAAATGATGGATATTCTCCTCCCAGCTGCAGAGGAGGGAAATTCTGCATTAGGCTAAAAACACTGTGTAAATTGCAAGAGAGAAGGGTCAGCTTTCTAAAATTACAGTGGTCAAGGTAAGTCAAGCACTTTAATGGAAGGCTCAGATCCAAGATCAAAATCATTTTACAAATCTCTGAGCAATTCCACCTAAAAACATGCAGAATGTTTTGGTTGGTTTTATGGTGAACACAGCCAACGGCAGCAAATTCACATAGCTGGAGACTAATCTCCCTTCACACAGGACACAAAGCAGGTGCTCTCTGTAAGGATGAAACTGTGCCCCAAATTTGGTTGATGTAAAGCAGGAGAGAACTTTCTGATGGGAAATGGTTGTAAATTACAGGAAGATCAATAGAGAAGAACAATTCAAAGCTGAAATAGCAGTTTTTAGCTCACCTTGCTGAAATGTCTTTCTCTAAATTATTCTTAAAACACTAAAGGATGTATTAGTTGATCAGTAATAACAGGAAAAAATTATTCAATAAAGAAAGACAGAAGCAACTGTGGAATTTTTATGATGTATGACTGAATTTACATCAGCCAATTATGTTACCTTTCCTTGCACCCCTTTTCCTTACCCTTTTTGTGCACTTATCTATATTGAGATGTCATCTTCTATGGATTATAAATAATCACTCTTATATTAAGTGATACACAAATAGAGCAGAATTCATTGGAAGGTATGTCATTTTGTGTTATCGTTAGTGATAACACTACATTAATAATTAAGTTGAAACAAATAGTCTGTCTGTCTATGTCTCTGAATCATTACCTCACTAAGTCTTTTCTGGAAAAGTCTTATTGCTCCAAAAGGAATCATGTTGGGTAGGACCTTAGGTAGAATTAAAACATTGTCTAGAAAGGATCACAGTATAGACTGCATTTCCTGACAGAAAAAAAAAAAAAAAAAAAAAAAAAAAAAAAAGTTGGAATTTTCATCAAGATTTTTTCTTATGCTACATTTCTTCACTCAAGAAATTCACGAATCTTGGCTATACATGCAAATGATGAAGCATGATGAAAAAAAATTGAAGATGTCTGAAATGACGATCTAAAAACTCTCAAAGCTAGGATAGGCAAGTCAAAATGAGTTACAAATAAGTCAAAGAAAATTATGCTAAAGTTTGGGGATTGGTATAACTTCACATTCTTGCAGATACCAATCTAAAATTCTTAAGTGGGCAGCAAATCTTGCAGGAATATAGTTTTCTCACAATATTTCTAATAGCTTCTGTTTTTAGTGAGGTTAGAGATAACAGGAAAACAGTATGTTTCCATGTTATTTTGACTCTTGCAGCTAAGTGCTGGCTAGAGTACTAGGGACTAATTCCAGAGCTGACGTAAATAAGCTTACTCAAAGACAGTGAGACAACATCAATTTACACAAACCATAGTTCAAGCCTGGGAAATTCAGATGCATGCAGAAGTTTAGATAAGATACATCTAGGCAAATATTTAAGGTATGTATACACATCTATATATAATGCTTTCTAAACCACTTTAATCTCAATGTACTTATAGGAGCTGTCTAAAAATAAGAGGAATCTGCTATGGGGAACTGAGCTGCAAGGATGCAAGAAAGTGCAGAGAAGTTCCTAGTCCATCTGATTTGTTTCATACCCACAAGTACCCCACAGTACGCAGAGAAGAAGGCTCCTCATCCAGTGTCCTCTTGAAGAAGAAAGGCAGAGAAAAAAGTCCCACCAAGGGGCTATTCAGAGGTGCTCTGAGCTATGTTCTGGAGGATATCCATCTTCCATGTTCTAAACAGGGATCCTGGGAATGACACTCACATAATTTAATCTGCCCAAATAATTAATTTCCCTAAAAGCACACCATCTTTACCTCCCAAGAATATCAAAAGCATATCCAGTGGAGACGATCAGCTTAAGCATAAGAGTAACCATTCCTGCATTTTAACTCCATTTGGTAGAGGAGACATATTTCTGTGGATCTGGTAAAGGAATGTTTGCCTCAGTTCCCTTGTCTTTAGAAAGAGAATGGGCTTATCTCCCAGATAAACACTAAGATTTCATTAGAAGTTGGAAAGCATATCAAAGATGGATTCTTCAACATGTTTCACTTGCTCTAATCCCCCATTTTCTCAACCTATTCCCCATCTCTAGAGGAGAGTCATAGGAAACAACTGCATTGAAATATTGTGTATTTATCTCAGGGAAAGAATATATATAAATAAATAACCACAAAGTCCAGGGTTTGTATTGTTTAAAAAAAAAAAAAAAGATATTCACACTGGGCTCTAATTATGCGCATAAACATTGCTAATGTATTTGCTATTAGTCTGTGTGACACCTTATTCCTTTAACTTTGCATCTCTTGGTATGGACTAGGAAAAGTCTCTCCTCTCTGAGAGGGCTAGTTAAGATGTATCTTGCTGTTTCCCCGTATCTTTAGTATGCAGGGAGTGCAGAGATGGAGATAAAAGGAGAAATGTCTATCTTTGAGTCCTCTGCAATACAGAATAAGTTATCAACCTACTAACATGCATGTCTGAATAGACTCCTTTGGCAGGAGGGAGATTTTATCTGTCCTGACATGCGAATTCCTCCCTCATGTCAATCCATGAAAGTACTAAAGAATAAACTCTCTAGTAAAATGAATGTGGCATACCACTGGGACTTAGAGAGCATCATATTTTCCCCTAGCTACTTTTTTTTAATTCTCTAACTGAATCCTTGATATCCATATAAATTAGTCACTCTGAAGAACTACTTGAAAATCCATTGCTTTAATCTCACAGGTTTGGGGAGGGTGGCTCACTTTACTAAGGCCTGGGAGTTCGTTGTCGCTTTATTTTTCCTCTTCAACTGAGCAACGTGCCATCACATCCAGCCCCTGTGCAGGAGCGTTAGGGTTGCATTTGTGCTGGAAGCTTTGCAGCTGTGCAAGTCAAATGAGCAGGCACTACTTTGCCCTCAGATGTGGTAGGCCCCAAGGTGCAGATATGAGCAATCAAAATGTCCTATTTAGCATCATGAAGTGCCCATTCATGCACAAGGAAAAAGGATGCAATGTTTTCAATGAAGCTGAGCACACTTGGTTATTGCATTTTGGGGGCATGAGAGGGAAAGTCACACTGGTCTGTTTGCAGACAAATTTTCTGTCTGCTTTCACATATATTTGTTTCCACACTCAGCACCAGTGTGAGGAATCCTCATTCACCAGTCTCTGTAGCACCTAGAACAAACAGGGCTGCCTCTCTGCTGAAATGGATCCCTTAGTCTTCACTTATGCAATAATTTCACATCAATAGTGGTTGTATGAGGAGAATAATAATCGTTTCTATAGAGCAAAACATAACCGAAATGGTAAAGAAAAAAAAAGCAACAAAAAAGAGGTAAAATAAAAATCATCCATCCTTTCTTCTTTTGGTCTCTTGTGTTTATCCCTAGATATTTATGATGTACTATGTAACAACATACTGGTTCTCATTGTATTGTGTCGAAGGCAAGAAGTTATACTTTGATTTGTGTTTTGTCTGTGCTTTTGTGTCTCAGATAAAGAATTTAAATGCTAGACAATTCTTATCACTTTTTATTAATATTTTTAAGTAGTCTCTTAAGAATCAGGCACACAAAGTTGTTGTTACATCTTTATGTAATAACTCCAGGCTGTAATGCCCTTCATCGCTTTCTCTTATTTTATTTGCACTCTATTATTCTCAACTTTTCTTTGTATGTGGTACCTCTGATGTTAGATGCAGTTCATTGGACTGCTTTCCTTCCATTCTTTTTCCTGTCTCTTTGTGCATCTATTTAAAAGTGCATTTATTTAAAAACAAATGTAAAAACTCAAAGCAAGCTCATCTAGTTCCTCTAGGTTCATGGTGAATGGCTGTCTCTGTGACCTTCCAATGGATAGTTAGGGATTTGATAGGAATCTCCTCTACTGATCCTATTACCAGAACTCCAAATTTTAAAAAGTACACAGCTGAGGACTATGTAAACAAATGTAGAAGATGGATAGATGTGGAAGGATAATCCACTGTGCCTTTTTGTAATCGAAGCAGGGATGGATGAGCCTGTAGAACAATCCCCACATTGCCAATGGGTGTGCATTTGCTTTTGCCTTTAGTTTTGTATAGGAGAATAGAGTGTGAAGTTTTGCTACAAAAACAAATTGATGGCAATGTGTTCTAATGACACCTCACTCGTTTCTTTAAAAATAATCAATTCCACAGGGTGACATTTTCAAACTTATGTCACCAGGTCTTTTCAGCTAAGCTAAACTAAATCTTTTTCAAAAGTTTACAGATAAGAAAAAACAAACAAACAAACAAAAACCACCACCAACAACAACAACAACAAAAACACTAATTTTATGGATCAAAGGATTTCCCAGTAGATTAAGACTTTTCATTTTTAATATTGCAAACTCCTCATTTTGAGCACAGAACTAAGGGGAAAAAGTAATTCAAGTGTCAGGTTTGGAGTCTGGAAAGGCGTTGGTGGGATTTTCCTTGGACCTGAAAAGCAGTGAAGGAAAAAAACATCCAAAGCATGGATAGTTATCCTCTAACTCCTTCCTTTACCTTGAACACTAACTGGAAAAGTAGTAAACCTGGAAATATATGTAGCATTGAATGAAATGTTGGAATTAAAAAAGTAGCCTGTTAAAGGAGGAGAGTCACACTTTGGGTTAAATTCAGAGTGGAGAAAGAAAACAGTACTGATCGGCTGCTTCATATCTGTCTCTCTCTAGACACATATGCACACACACACACAGAAACACAGAAAATGTGTTTGATCCTGCCCTTTTCTATGCAAAAGCATGTCTCAGAGTAGGCGATAAATCATCCACTTGGGCATGTGCACACAGAAGCCAGTTTGAAAAATACAAGGAGCAGAGGAATTGCCATATTGAATCAGACTATTGGTCCATCAAGTTTGGTATCATGCCTCCAGCGGTAGCTAAACCCTGAGACTTCAGAGGAAGGCAACCCTCAAAATCCACAGAGCACTTAGCTCAGTCTGTAGATGGGGGAGGGAAAAATGTTCGTCCTAACCCCTGCAGGCAGTAAATGTGTGTCCTATAGAGCGAGCTTGGATTTTGCTAATGTAGAGCCACAACTATAATTACTAGTTTGAAGCAGGACAGCAGAACAATGTTTGCAAACATTCATTCACATAAAAAGCTGTTAATTCACTTTGACATCATTTGTGACCCTTTTCCATGAAGGTTCATTTGAGCACGCAGTTTTGTTTATGGAAAGCAAAAGTTTGCTAAATACTCTGGAAGTGCTTCTCTGAACGTTGTTTCAGAAATGACGTACTCAAACTTTTCGTTTATTACTATGCCTCTCAGTCATCCACACAGGAAAGAGAAATGGTGCCACATAATACACACATTGACACAGGCAGTGAAATCATGGCTTACAAACAGCAAATACTCAAAGTAAAAGGCAAAAGAAATGCACAGTAGATCAACACCAATGTATGAGAAATTCCTGAAGGGATGTGCAACTTTTTTTCAAATAAACCATTCTGTGACAAAAGCTCTCTTAAAGGGTCAGCTGACATTTCTGGAAAATCATCCAGACTCTTCAACCTAACCTCCTGTATCAACAAAATTCAGCAGCTAGACACACACTTCTGGGCTGAATCCACATTTAGCAGAAAGGAGAGATTGTCAGTCACCTGTCTCTAGATCAATTTAAATGTCATGTGCCACTGGAGAGCTAAATTTTGAAGAAAAATATTTTGCTATGTTGTTTCCTGCCTACTTGCACTCACATCGTTGATTGCCTCTGATCACAAAAAAAATTCCTTGTGCCAATACTTATGCTCAACAGAATCATCCTGCAAACACCCTTTTCATGACTATGGAGGTAGCAACAAGCCATAGATGTATTTCACTAGAAATAGGTGGACTATAGCTAAACAGCACATAAAAGTTTATATATAGGAACTGACTTTCTTGTTATTAATTAGAAGTCAGTGTGAGGGATGGAGAATGTGCAAACAGAAAGAAAAGGTTTAATCTGGGCTGGGCATTCTTTTTGCTTAATGCGGAAGCAAAGGGTGGACTAGTAAAGCCTCTGGGTCAGAATAATGTTGTTACATTTGTATTAGAAAAGAGAAAAGGAGAAAACAAACAAACAAACAAACAAACAAACAAACAAAACTGAAAAGATTGGAACTGTCAAAGTGTGTCAGCCCGAGTAAGAACTTACTGGAAAAAAAACGTTTACCCCACAACACATATCTGCTTTAACAAGTCATATCTGGTTTTGGTTCATGTCCCTTAGTGCCCCCAGAAATGCAACCCAGGCACTTGATTTCATAGCTAGGTTTGCTGAAATTTAGTCTGGGCTACCTGGCCAAGGCCCAGCCAGGCCTCACTTCACCACAGGCCTCAGGCCTGTGTCCTCCATCAGGTCCATGGCCTGGGGAGCTGGGCAGTCTGCTCGGCTCCACCTAGAAGTTCTCGAGTGCAGGTTAACCACATGAAAATTGAGTACAACTTTGGTAGGTGGGTAACCCCAGGGTATGCAGAAACAAGGCTGTGAGCCCCATTGTGCTCCCCTGAACCCTTCTCTGCCTTTCTCCCACCTCTGCAGATCAGCCTTATCAGCATGGCCTGCGCAACGCAGGGAACAGAACTCAATGCGATCTTCTTCTGTTAAATCAATTTCTATTACAGTTACAATTTGTTTTGCAGCTTCTTTTGTGGCTTCTTAGGAAAAAAAAAAAAAAAAAAAAAAAAAAAAAAGGAGAGAAAAAAAAAGTCTCTCCTGGATTTTTTTTTTTTCTCCCCCAGTTCCCTACCGCCTCCCTAGGGCCTCAGCTTGTGCCTCTGTGTAAGTCCTGGGGTCTTGGGTGTCAAATGTCAGGCCTTGTACAGAGCTGTCAAAGAGGAGAATAGGCTGAGATGATTGATGACTGCAAAGCCTGAAATCCAAACCTCTGCTGCAAATGCTTCTTTTACAAAAAAGCTGGGGCAACCCACAGTGGCTATATTCAAGGTCAGCTCGCATACCATTACACCCACCGCTTTGGGCTTCTAACAAGCCAACGCATTCATAGAGGATTTCTCGTCTCTCTGTCCCTGTGTGTGTCTCTCTCTCCCTCCCCTTACTCTCCTGGCAACCCCCTGCCAAAATTTTCAAGCACTTAATCCCAATAAAAAAAAGGCATGGCCTTTTTTTTTCTTCCCCTCCCTCCGTCTCCTTCAGGCTGCATTTGCTATGAGGAGCCACGGGCTGAAGCTTAATGCTGCACAAGTCAGATGACAAGATTATTAATGGGAGCAGGGCAATGTCATATCTGATTTCATGCATATTCATGAACGGAGTCATACAGCTGGGACTGTGCGCCATGAAGAGACAGAGCAAGAGAGAAACTTTTACACCCCCTCCTTGCCGTGAAGAATCTGATCCTAGAGATTAAGAGTCCTGCCTTGCAAAATTCAATTGTTCTCTTTATATGTTAAGAAAAAAAGGGGAACTGCTTGCATGTTAATAATGACGTGGTGCCAAGATGATATGAATATCTCTTTTTTCCCAGTCACTAAATTAACTGCCCTAAAGCTGATCTTGGCCTGGAGTACACTTTCTGCAAGGGAAAAAAAAAAAAAAAAAAAAAAAAAAAAAGGTACACCATCACCTCAAAACAGAATGATTTCCCAAAAGTCCCAGAATGTTTTAAAAAAAAAAAAACAAAAAAAAAAAGAAAAGGAAGCTACACATACACTTCAGCATGAACCCTAGGTAAAGGGTGACAAACTGAGCACAAGAGAGCTTTATTAGAAGTCTGCTTTGTACCCAGTGCCTGTTCAAAAGAGGTGAGACATGACGGTTAAGGGATTAATAGCATTTTACTAGCTTTACATGGCAGCTAGCTCCTCTTGTATTTTCAGTAGTGCCTTACAAAATGTAAAGAATTTTATTCCCATTTTACACCTGGGTAAATTGAGGCATAAAGCTTTTATGGTTTACTGGCCCCATATCCACCTTATCAGAAAGGTTCCCATTAACTTAGCAGGATAGGACCTGTAGGCACTTTAGCTGAAGTCAAGAAGCGAATAGCAGAGTAGTAACACAGCTATACCAGGGAGTTAATTCCATCTTCTGTTCTGTGTTGAGAAATAACACTTCTTCCTACAGGACACCAGAACAAATAGGAAAATGTAGGTACTGTGACACTTAGCAAAATATCTATGATATTTTTCCCTTTTCAAAATCCATCAGTATTATTTCTGAGGCTTTGTGAAAATTAAACTCTCTTATACCTGTCTCATGCACTATTTCTAAGTAAAAGGCTATTTTTCAGGCACTTAAAATATTCCGTTCAGCTAAGCAGCAGCATTTATTTGTGAAGAGACAAAGGCACACCATTCCCTCGGACAGGTGAGGACTAAAATAAATAACAAGCAGCATGTGCAACTGTGAAATCAATTTGGAATTTAATTGCTGAAAACTATCTGACAATAAACTATAACAGTGCATGAAATGGTCCTGTAATGGAAGTGGTGGCTATTCCTGGAGTTATTTTGAATTAGTTGTGGATAAAGCACAAGATTACAGTAGGAAACCAGCCTAGATACTGGTCCTAGCAAATAGACAGATGACTTCTTTGCACCTTTAATTGCTATCATTCAAGGCCAGCAGCATATTCTCTCATGAGGATGCCAAACAATCCACGTGATCCAAATGCTCTTTGGTACAAGCTGATCTGAGTTACCCGTAGGGCTATCACAACAGGCTTTCTGGCACAAAGTGACAGATTCAGGCTTTCTGAAAAGCAGTGGTTTTATTCTAGTTTGGGGAAAAGGGATGAAGACAAGGCTTTTTGTTGTTCTTTGAGGGCTCATTTCATAACTGTACACAGATATGCTCCCAGCTATGCAAACCTCATCAAGAAGTATATAAATTTAGAGAGAGAGCCCATATCTAGACAGGAGTAGGAAATAAAACCAGAAGTATCACCCAGTAAGAAAAACTGAAAACTTGCTGGGTAGTGGCTCTAGCAGGTACAGGTTAACATGGGCTGGGAAAGAAAGCAGCTGCAGTGTGCAATAAATCAAGTTTCATGGAAATTGTAGGGCAATACATCTTTACTTGGTAGAGCTAGGACACGTTGCAGAAATCTGGCTCTGCCACTGGACTACCAAATGACCTTGGGTGACTCACTTTACCTCCTGGCCCTCTGTTTTCCCATCAGTAAAGAACAGTGACAACTACCTTCATTAAGTGCTTTTAGAGCATTTTATAACAGCAAGATATTGCTGTTATTACCATGCAGATGGCTATGACTTTGTCGTAATCACCTATCAGATGATAGTGACAGTCTTAAGGGTTCCTCTTGAGCCCATGCATAGAATACTGTTAAATATCAAACCTTGTTTTAATTTCTATATTTGAAGAAGTCACCTCATATCTGTAATCATTTCCCAAGTAGTGGGTAATTTAAAGGACTGAAAAAAAAAATGATATTTTTCTCATTCAAACAAGCAAAATGAAAAATAAAATAAAATCAAAACCCACAACTGATAGATATTATAGCAGTAGGAAGAACATGACAGTGATATCAGAACAGAGGAAATAACATGTTAATGACATTCAATATTCTCCCTGTGTCAAGTCATCAGCATTTTTATTGCCACTTTTCCTCCGAATACAGTATCAGAATTTATTGAGACAATCTGTCTCCATCACCTGTGATATAATATATTTTATTCAATAAGATACAGAATAATATTTATCTTTCAACTCCAATGACTGGTTTTAAGGGCAATAACAGCTTTTTACACAACAGTTACAAGTGTAGGCGTTTGTAAGTTTTAATGTCAGACCTAAGGGCTACAAAGACTTTCCCATCAGGTAGAGTGAAACACTTGTACTTTTACCTCCCTAGTTTTCTGATTATTTGCCCTTTGATATGTTTCTCATTCATAAAAGAGCTGGTGACAAAAGACAAAACAAGTGGTCCTAGTGCTGATAACATGCAAGTTAGCTTTTAAAGGAAACTGAGGCTAGAAGAAGCTGACACTTGTCATAAATTCAGGAACTGAACAGCAGAGCCTGTATTCGATCTCCAAAGGGGAAGAGGACAGCCAAGAAAAACCTCTCCCATTACTGCAGAAGGAAGGTAGGCAGAAAAAAGGCTGGAAGAGTAAAATCCATTGAGGATTTATCCTGTCTTGTGTGAACCGTGTGTCTCCATTTTAAGTCAACTTTTCTACTGGACAGCCTGGGTACAAAGAACAGCACAGCTTTGCAACCATAGGCACCATATCTCTGCTTGTGTAAGTGCACAGGTTTCCTGTGCTCCCCAAAGCAGCTGCATTTAGCAGCTATGGACTGCATGGCTGTTCCTCCTGATTTCAGGGCAATGTGGAAGGAGGAATGCCTGGCTGTCCATAAGCACCAGAGACAGAAATGATACTGGCTTTAAAACAAAAACAATTCCCCAGGTAACCTGAGATGTTTCTAATCTGGGGCAATAGCCTTAAAATAAGAAAGGGAGGGGGGAGAAACAGAAGAACTGCAATTAGAAGTTGCTTTCTTTCTTTTATTTTTTTTTCCTTTTTTTTTTTTTTTTTTTTTCTTTTGAAAGAAAGAGCAGTAATGCTAGAGAGATGGAAACCAACTTTGAAATAAAGCTGCAGCTGCTCCTGTTCTTGCTTTCCTCCCTTCCCTCAATCACTCTACAAGAAAAGGCTGTGTACTTCAAATCATTTCCTGCCTGCAGCATCCTGATAAAGCCAGGCTTCCTGCCATTTGCCCAGTGAGCTGGCATTCTGTCCTGTTCTTGTTCCCCTTGACATGTCCTAAGGCCTTCAATCAACCTGCTCTGCAGATCCCTGAGCTAGCTGTGATCAGAGGCACCAGATGCCATCAAGGCCAAGAAGTGGCTATGCCTACAAAGGCATCCCAGACAGTCACACCATCCCTAAAACCAGTTAATTCCCCCTTAGCCCTGCTCTGCTGCCCTCTTTTCAAGCAGGTCCAGCCTGACTGATGGCTCTGAGCTGCCTCTTGCAGGTCACTTGCTCCATTTGGACATCCCTGGCTCTTTCTACTCCAACAGCATTTCTGCTGCCCATTAGAAGGAAAAATCACTTGCCCCAAAGTCAGGCCCAGCCCTTTCTCACAAGCAGGACTTTGGAAAGGGGCTGAAGAGCTCTTCCATTGCCTTTGCATCTCCTAGCCCACTGAGGGACAGGGGACAGACTAGCACAGCCAGAGCAACACCTTGTAAAGTTGGGTTTCTTGAAAGCCAACATTGAAACAGCGAGGAAAACATCAGAGAGCAGGGAAAAACCTGACAGTGCCAGAATGGGAACGCCATCAAGTTTTTATGGCCCTAGTGTCTGTGACTCCACAGATGCTGCCAAGAAAATTCAGGAGACTTTGCAGAGTTGTGCGTTCATCCCTGGAAACCCAGAAATGCTGATCTGTCTTCTGACAGCATTCTGTGAAAAAAAACTCATCTCCCCACGTTTGAGTAAGGGATTGCCTGGGCCTGAGTTGCAGTTTGGTGGCTGGGGTGGAGGTCTGACCAGGTCCTTCTCTGTTCACTCTCCTCACAGTGTCCACCACCCTTTTGCCAAAGCAAGAGGTCCCAGCAGGCCACATCTGCTTGGCAACAGGCAAATGTCATTTTCAAGCACATCATTTTAAGCCTTTGTCCCTGTAGCCACATCCATCTAACATATTAATGGCAGCACGTTCCCTTTAACTAACCCCCTTTTAAAGGCTGGGAGCAAATATAAACCTTGCTTTCTGAAGTTGCCTTTCATGGGCGAATGGAAACAATATCCCCACTGTCGTTTTCTGCACCAGCTGCCCGGCCACCCTGCCGGAGCTCACCCTGGCTTTCCACCAGGCAGCCTTTGGACTTTTGCAGCACTGCAGTGGGCTCCCACAGGCTCCTGCCTTCCTGGGGCTGTGTGTGTGCAGGTGCCTCCTACATCTGCAGCCAGCACCAAGGAAGGGAGCTGTCAGGGGGCCTCTGCAATGCCCACAAAGGTGTGCTGCCTCCCCCCCTCCCCTTCCCTCTATCTCGCACTCCTCCGCTCTCTCCCAGCAGTGTGGCTCCTTGCCAGCACATCGCACTGCCTCCGGGCAGCTCGCGCTCCCTTGCTTGGCTGGCTCTTTACTCACCTGGCCCCATCAGATCTTTCTGATTTCATTCCTGCCTTCCCTTTAGGCACAAAACTTGTCGTTATTACATTTTGCACTCCCTGCTGGGCCGTTGCTTTGCCTTCCTAATAATTCAAGGTAGTTTCAAGTAATTTTGGAGGGGATTTAATTTGAATCTTTTCTTTCTTCTTCCTCAGTTCAGAGGAATTGGTGTGTATGCAGAGGAAAGGAAGGTGCTACTTTCTTCTCTGCGCATCAGCAGCCTTGCACACATGCATGCATGTCATATGCATGTTCTAGCTAGTGATTGATGTAGGCAGTCTATATGTATATATATACACAGTCTGATTGCTGTGAAGTTCTGGCCTTCTCCTGTGGCACTGAGACATGTTGACCTCCCATTGCTTCCTATTCACTTGACACCAGGGTGTCTAGTTTTACCCAAATGAGCGGTTGAATGAGGTTCCTGGCACAATTTTTTATTTAAGAAAGGAAGACAAAAAGCTTTCTCGATACTGACTTGCAGAAGGCACTTCCCTTACCTCCGCTCCCACCCACATGCACCCCAGCCAGCAGGCAGACCAGGCAGATCAAACACAAAAAGCTTTGAGCGGGAGAAAGAAATCTGCTACAGTTATTTGGAATCCCATCCTCAATTACTCTGCACACATTATCACAGTCCTGGCTCATATAAGAAATGTAGTGTGAGCAATATGGGCTGATTTGGCCCATTTTACTTATTCCTACAGAATTACCCACCGTGTTTTATAGGACTTCAAATATTGCAGAAGCATTAAAAGGAAAGCAAACAGGTGGTCTTCTATTGAAAAACATGCTGAAGTTTTATAGGCATATAATATCAGAAAATGTACATAGGAAATATAAAAAAGTGCACGGGGAGGCAGCAAGAAAACACTCATCAAATTTTCATTTACAACATAAGCTTCCACTCTCATACCTATTGTACAAAGTTGGACCATTATTTCCCAACGGAGTCCTGAGAAGGGCTTTTTCTGTCCTGAGCTTCCTACCCTTCAAGGCACAGTGGAAGGCCCTGAACCTGATTTTGGATATAATTATTTAATAGTCTGCTGCCTTCCTCCTGTGTGACTGCAATGGTGGCAGTGCCACACCGTCTTGATTTTATTTCAGATCTAAGGAACTGGGCATCTTCATTAGCAAGACAGCTTTATTGGGTGATACTAAACCCAGGCTAATTTGCCTTCAGAATAGGGTTAAGAAGGTGCCTGTTCTTCTGTCATTTGGGGAATATCTCACAAACCTTTTTACTCCTCTTGTAAGCCTTTCTTATACCTGTGAGAAATGGAAGATAAGTCCCACAAAACAGACGATCGGATTTTGATGACAACTGAAAATCAGACAACTTCATGGGAGTTTCTTGAGTGTTATAAAAATATATATAAAAATGTAATGTGGTCCCCAAAAACTCACCAGGGGACAAACTGAAGAAATGTTGAATATTTTGTTAAAAAAAAAAGCATTGCTGTGCACTCCTGGAAGCCGTTGGGGCCACATTTGAAAATCCAAATTGTACACATGTCTGTATTCCTAATGTTTCTTACCGCTTGACTTTACATTCTTCAGAAGAAAATAGTTAAAGGATATAAAAAAATTGCAGGGCTTTGGATCTGAACCTGTACCCCAGTGGGCTTCAAGTTGGCCACCTACATAGATATCCAGCCTCAGCAAGTTGTTTGGGTTCCCTCTCTAGACAGTGTAGGCCCTCTAAAAATACAGTTCCTCCCCCTCTCTGCACTTCTCCACTGACAAAAGTCGATGTTGTTCCATGGTCACTGGAAAAATGCAGGCATTTTATCCTAAGATAGCTCTAATTAATTGTCCTGTCTGTCAAAAGGCTTACTCCTCCACAGTTCCCAAAAACTCCTGATGACTGACCTTACTACCTTAGATCAGGATGGAATTCAGAGGTGAAACCCACCTTTGTGACACTGAGTCTCCAACAAAATCCAGCTTACACTTCCATTCTAGAGGTGCTGTGAGGCCCTGGCACTGCCTCACATATATCAAGGCATTTTAAAGTGCTATTAAAAATTCATGAACCTGAGTGCAGGGTAAGAAAAGCCTGAACAATCTACCCAGGGATGAGCCTGAAGCAAACCTGGGTGCCCCAAAAACAGCAGTGATGCCAATATGTGTGGACATAAAATTCTCCTGCTGCCTAATTCACTTTTCTCTTTCTCTTTGAAGGAAGCATAGCAAGCCCACAACACCTCTCAGGTAGACCTGTGGCAGGCGGAGGTGCAGATGGGTGAGGTTACAGACCCCTATCAGTGCCAACTGGCATAGGGGCACCAAGAACATTTGAAATCTGCTAATCCCTTTCCAAAAGATGCAAATTGCTAAGTCAGTTCTAATGCCAACTTGGCTGCTTCTCTTCAACCAAAGAATTTAATACAGCAGAGGTCCCCTGAGAAGGAAAAATAGATTAACCCCCCCCCCCCCTAAAACTTTGGTAGTTGGTTTTACATACTGCGAGCCTCAGGCTGCTACTTGAATTTCACTTCAAACGTTTACTGCAAAGTATCAGCTAATTTTTTCTATCCGCCTGGTTACTCTTTAAAGGAGAAAATTTCATTAACAAACCATGGATATAAAATATGAAATCAGAGATCAGCTACTGCAGAGGAGAAGCCAAACATCACTAAAAAGGATTAGTTTCTTTCACTGTCTAGAAATTTCTCATGGAAGACCTTGGCTGCCCTTTTGATATTAAAACTTCCTAACAAGTATTACACAGGAGTTTTAAATTAGAACTTGCTGTCATTGGGACAGTTATAAACTCTTAAATACGTCCCTTTGCAAGTTGAGCTCCTGCAAAATGCATATATGCGCAGTGGAAATCACTGGGAAATGGGTGTGTATTTGTGGAAAATTGCCAGTCAGACCCATTAATTATGGCAGGAGATCTGCCAGCTGATTTATAAAATGAGCACCCAAGTTTTTCCAATTATTTCCCATAATTCCACTCTGGATAGTGATCCACTAGTCAAAGTGAAATAAAGTTTGTTCCCAAGTGCAACCCAGGAAAGCCAATTTTCTTGTGTGCCATGAATTCAGTGGAGTTCCCCCGGTTTATGCTGGGGGAGAGGATCATTGCTTCCCAGGTTGCTTTCTAATTAATAATTATATATAGTGCAGTTGGGCAAGGTTACAGGCCCCCTCCAGTGCCAGTTGGCACAGAAGCACCAGGAACATTTGAAATTTATTAATCTTTTTTTTATATATTATTATTATTATTATTTTTATTTTTTTCCCAAAAGATGCAAATTGCTTTTAAAGGAGAGAGACAGAGAGCAATACTGTTACTTTTAGGCACAATCACATGTCGGGAACTGTTGCACCTGCCGGCTACAAGGAAATATTGTCATTTCCATTTCCATGGCTTTGTTTGCCCTTTACCTTCTGATATTGGACAAATTCCCAGCCATCACCTGAAAGCCTAAACAGTGTTCCAGGAAGGGGTAATGTGCTCATGTGTGTGTTAGGGGATTTTGGCTCCCTTGAATGTCTGTATCAGGTCTAGGAATATATGAACTGTGACTAGCATAGCAATCGCTAGTGGTAATTGGAAACTCTATTTCCCATGGAAATTTAAAATTTGTATGTGAAAAGTCAAATCATTTTGGTGTTTGAGCATTCTGCTTCAACAGGGCATCAAGATTTCCTGCAGATTGAACATTTTATTCTGAAGCAGGAGGAAAAAAAAAAAAAAAAAGAAAAAAAAAAAAAAAAAAAAAAAAAAAAAGAGTATGTTGTTAGCTCAGAAACAGTTTCAGACTTTCAAGAGAAATTCCAAGCAGGCTGCTAATAACACTTTAGTGGTATCTGGCATAATTGAAAATTCCACTGGAGCCAATCAAGTTAAGCCAGTGTAAAAATGGCGTAAGCGAGAGGAGAAGCCAGTCATGTTAAAATGGAACGAATTTATAAAACCGCACTTCCTTTTCACCTGTTGTAGAAAGCTTTTTCCCCCTTCCTAGGGAGTCGATCTGTTCTTCATTCTATTTCAATTTCATTGTGTAGTTCTTAAGCCCACGAGCAACGTGGCCCTCTCTGGCTTTGAATGCTTTGCAAGAATGAGTAAAATAATACCAACACAAAGCATTTTCCTTGAAAATATTTTTGTTCTAAATGTACATCTTCTCTTTGGGTTTTAAGGTATTTTCTTTCAATGTAGAAGAGCAAAGCCAAACAGAATCTAATTATACAACCTGTTATCCAATAAGTATATGAATTTCCCAGAACAACTTATCACATCTGTTCTACATCATCACATCTTAAGATTTTGTGTTCATGATGTCACAGTCTCCAAAACCCATGAATACAGCAAAGTTTACCCAGGTCAATTGCAAATCTTCCCCTCCTCCCGAATTTCTTCTTTGTTTGTTTTATTCAATTTCTGACAACAATAATCTCCTTTAATTGCCAGTTCTGCCAGTCACACAATGGACCTTGCCTTCTGTTATCTGACCAGTAGAGCTCATAATTAGTGCTTAATTATAGTTTATAGAGCCACTTTGGTCTGATAGGAAAAATCTGCTTTGTTACAGTCCATGAAGTATTTAAAGCTATGTCCAGGGTTGGGATAGGTTTATTAAACACTTGGGTAAGCAATAATAAACTAACATTGATTGAGCAACTCGATAGCTTTCTTTTATGTGCTGGTTTAAAAAAAAAAAAAAAAAAAAAAAAAAAAAAATCCAGATAGAATTAAAATTAACTTGGCATGGTAAAGGAATGTCTCTACTAAGAACACGTGGCTGCCAGTGGGGTCTATCGCGTTGGATGTAACTCAATCTTCAGCTCCAGAAAAGAGCACTTTGCAAAATATGTGGCAGCATCATCGCTATTATCTGAAAAGGAGGAGGGAGAAAGAATTCACTGAGGTCCTTCAGTCTGTTCAGAGCTAAATAAAGAATGATACTGCTGAGCATGGGTGTGTTTCTAGGGGAAGCTGCCAGAACTAATGAAAAAGCAAGGACTTGATTTTCTTTTTAATTTTGCTTGCCGCTTTCCAAGACTTTCAGGGAAAATTGGAGATTGTCCCAAAATCATGACAATTTTGAGTTTTGCGTACCAAATTCTGATACAGACACAAACACATTTTATCTGCCTGCAGGTGCCCTCACACCTATCAGCTAACTGAGACAATATTATTCTAGGCTTCTTTCCAGCAGGTCTGCCAGGCCACACAGACTGAAATGGGGAAAAGTGAAATAAAATAAGCATTTTTGAGAAACAGAGGAGGGAAAGGATTGCGCAACATCATTTCCCACTAGTTTTCACGGCAGGCAGTAACCTGTCTAACCACGTCATTCACCCCTCTAGATCAACAAAAAGGTTAACAAGAGGTGGCTTTTAAAAGATACAATGATTTTTTCACCAAGTGTGATTTTCAGAAGGGAAAAAAAAAAAAAAGATCTGCATAAGAATTGGGTATATTCTCTAGGGGCAACACTAGCTGTTGAATGGGTAATGTTTATCAACCCAACCCCAATTATTTCGGTCATATAAGCCTCTATCTTCATACAGGTATTTTCCTTTCCTCCCGAAAAATGTGATGCACTTTTCCATTTCAAGACATGACAAGATTCCTACTTTTTCAAGGGGACGAGGTGTTTTTTTGTTTGTTTGTTGTCTTCTGTTTGTTTGTTTGTTTTAGCCCTTGAGAGAAGAGAGAGAAAAGGGAAAAAATGAGAAAATGAAATTGCCAATAAATAAATAAATAAATAAAAGTTTTTTCTAATGTGACAGCAGCATCCTTCCTTGTTTAGCTGTGGACAGATGGAAGGCCACTGAAATGTGCAGCCTCAGTCTACAGTCAGTTTTTTTCTTTCATAAGTTTTCTTTCTTTGTCAGGAGAGGTGATTTAATCATACTTGAAATAAATAGCTAAACAGATTATTCATTCATTACATGAGGTAGAAGGGTGATTATATTTGACCTTTTTTGATGCACGTGGTTGTGGTTATTTAAACAGACTCGGATTAGGACAGGATTGGACATCTCTGGAAGTTGCATTTGCCCTGCTGCAATTGAGTTTTCTTCTCTCTTCCCAACCAATGAAGTCACATTGTTATTGGTGGTATATATAACACTGTAGCATGGTATCGCCATATCTTGGGGAAATGGAATTTGCACAGGATGCCTGTGTGAGCTCATAGATGAATTTCTATTGTCCATTATCGTTTATATCTAATATGAACCTTTCTACACAGCTCGCCCCTAATCCCCATGCTTGTTAAGGAGCTTAAAGAGTAAAATCAGTTGATTTCAGGGCCTTTTGGAGTTCAAGGTCAAAGTGATTATTTCCCCCCCCTTTTTTTTTTTTTTTTTTTTTTTTTTTTTTTAAAGGCACAGACCACAGACTCATCACAGTTTCCAAAGTTCAGTTCTTTCCTGGTTCCCTAATTAGAAACTGTACCGAGAGCATTTCTGGAGCCTTTTATATGTGAGATCAACCCCTTGCCCTGGGACCAATTATAGAAAAATAGCTTTACACATTTCAGGTTGAATACCCAATGATCATACATGCTGTCGTGTTCTACAATGAAGGCATGATAAAGATCATACCATAATTTCAGTCTATGCCAATAAAGTAGTTTAAAATGAACATATCAACACCAAAAGATAAGCCCATCAAGCACTACACGCACAAATATGGAGTCATGCCATACATATGTATGCATGAAATCATATGCACTGGATACTTAGAGGAAAAATATTCGTAAATTAGAGTCAGAACCAGATTTTCTGCTCTCAAACACCTCTCACTTTCCCTTTGCAAATTAAAATAAAATAAAATAAAATAAAATAAAATAAAAAAGAACAGTTCTGTGGAAAACCCAAATGCAAACAAAAACAGCAACAACAAAAAGAAACTCTAATTTTTCACGTAAAACTGGATATTTTCATGGAAAGAATGTTTCTCACAATTCTGAGTGTTTAGTTAAAACCTGATCATTCTCAGGTGAGTATAAATTCATATTTCCACTAATTACTGCAGGTTGACACGCATGTCCAGTATGTATGTGTTTTTACAAATAAGAACTTGAATTTCTGCCTTACCATCTTTATAGGACTGACATGAATTCATACATATGTATATCTGTGCCTACCTATATGACATGTAGACAGGTGTAAAGACGTAGTCAATAAGCACCTGCATGCATTATCCTACTGTGTCCCCCTGTGCAAGTGTAAACCTTCTGTAACCACTGATTTTCCTTCAAATTTAAGCAGTATCTGAATGAGTCAAAGAAAGGGTCACAGATTAGAAGGGATTGTTTAGGATTCAGGAGGGTGTTTTACATTCCCCTTCTTGAGAGCTAATAAAACATACAATTCAGGAATGTTCCTAAAACACGCTTACTGCTTGCTCTGCCCATCAGTGCTTTGGTCCCCAGGTTGCTGCTAGTGTTGCTGATCTGAGTCTTGACCATTGACCTCCTATTAACCTCTGTAGCAACCCATGGATATTTAAATGAAAGGCACGCCATGGAGCAATGCCTGATCTGGTGAGAGGCAGAATCAGCCCTGCTGGTCCTGAGCTGATGTCTGAAGCTGAGGGTACAGGAGAAACCTAAGGAGCCCTTTGCTAAAAGTGTGCTTCCATGGCATGAGCTCTGGAGACCTTTGAAAGGGGCAGCTCTATCTGGAAATATATTAGGGATTCAGATCAGGCAGTATCAGCATTTATCAGACATTTAGCTTTTAAGAAAGCACTGCCTGAGCATGACATCATAAGAGGCTCCATGCTCTTGAAACACTGCTGAAAGACTAATGGAGTCGGCTCGGTTACCTTCACCAGCCTTGTTCAGTGCTTTACCACACGACAAAACACTTGACTTCTCTTTTTTAAAGTCCGTAATGAAGACCAAATACCACTTCTTCCATTAATTAGCATGGCTACAGAGTCACAGACCCCCTTTGATCCTTTGAACTGGTGCTGATACTCAGAGCCTTCTGCATCTAAGCCTCTAAGCCATTTGCAGTATCTATCCTCCTTCTGCTTTACCGTGCATAGCTTACAGAAAAGGGTTGATACTAGGTCAGTGGGGTCAGCATCTGCTGTAATCCTGCAGGAGAGTTCATGATAGAGTCAAAGCACATCAAGCCAAAAATACGTTTAGATTACTTCTCACACATCTTTTTTTCTGAAGTGATTTGCCCCCAGGTTTCCTAGTTACTCCCAGGGCAGGTCATCCTAAAGTAATATCAAAAGTAGTAGATTCCACAGACAGAATATTTCCTTGGGATACTGACAAAGGAAATCCAACCCTGTAAAAGTAGGGCAGGTCCTTTTCAGTTTCACAAGATAAAAAAGAAAAGAAGTCACTCTCTAAGCAGAACCAATGACACCCAGTTTCAAGTTTGTGTTCCACACTGCCGAAACTGACATGGCACAATACTCTGTGCTGCCTTCCTATCATGAATATCCCTTCCCGGACTGTCCTCACATCACCTGCCTTTTTGGCTCAGTGAAGGGTCAAATACACTATGGTTTGTTCAGACTGACCTGTAAATGGACTGACCTGTATGGCTGCACTGCCTGAACTGTCTTTTTCTTGCACCAGGAAAACTTTTCCCTCCACCAGCTGCCAGTTCTCCAAAAGCTTTTAGTAGCATAATGCTAATGAATACCTCTAATTTTGTGCCAAATTTTGATGAAATTAACCAGCAAGTTCCAAACTTATGGGGGACAGACTGACAGATGGATGGATGGAGTCAACTATATGTTACTAAATATTAACGGATTCTTCCCTGATGCTATTTTAGCTTAATTACTTATATCAGCACCTTCTCAACTAAACAGATGAGTTGCATCATGGCCAAAAGATCATGAAATAGGACCCTTGTTGAGCCAATGAGGGGAAATGGTAAAGGAGTTCATGACCTTCAATTTGAATCAATCCTTACCAGCTTTTTAAATTCAAACAACCATTAAAAGTAATTCCAAACAGATTCTATCTGCCATAATAGTGACTAGTGTGCCCAAAGGAGAGATGTTTTTTAAAGTAACCAGTCACTTAATTTCATAGTGGTTTATAAATCAGTACCAACAATGTGAATTACTTCTGAAAGCAAAGTTGGCCTCTTGCAAATTCTGGGACCAATTCTGAAAACATAGAAATGTTTCTGTCTGCTCACATCAGCCAAGCAGCGAGGTTAATCTGAATGCCTGGAAATATTTACTTTTATAAACTCCATTGAAAAGTAATTTGGTAAAATTGCAAAGGGGAAGAGGAAATGGCTACCAAACTACTTCCATTTCATCTTTGAAAAAGGGGTGCCTGTCCTTGCCAGTCTCTTGAGACAGGGGCAGAAGAAAAATATCTCTTCTCACCATGCCAGGAGCAAACAGTAGGAGATGGGAATATGAGAGGCTGTGTGAAGAAGGCACTGTGGAGCAGAAGTAGGTTGGGATGAATAAAAAGGCAAGTCCAGCCAAACGAAGCAGTGAACTTTCATCCAACTCATGTCAAAAAAGACACATAAGCCTTGTAACATATTGACAATTCCCTCACCAAACTGAAATGCAAGTTGCAACTTGAAAAGCTAGCACACGCAAACACGTGCAAAATAGACCCTACAGCACTAATTCCAGCACTGCTAAACCAACTAGGATGCTACTACTCCTTTGCATGAAGCACAGATAGCTTTTTTTTTTTTTTTTTTTTCCTGAGAAATCATCTCCCAAAGCAAAATTGCAGTTTTTTTCCCAGTTCTATTAAGGAAACATGCCAATTTCAGGCTTCCAACAGGGAAAAGGAATAATAATAATAAAAAAGAGTTTATAAATTATGAAAAAGCAAGTTGACAGTGTGTCCTTATAAATATGAAGATTACCTATGCTACCCTCATGAATCTGAAAAGTCACAGTTTTTTAAAAAAATGTAAAAACTACAGATTCAGCAAACTGAAAAATAATGGCCAGGTTTTGCTGACCAGGGAATAGTCTGCAATTTAGTTCTTTTCTTGTTTAACATTTACTGTATATTTCACCATCCAGAAATATTATTATGTTTACAGGAAAAGCCCCATTTTCCACAGAAAGGTCCCACTATTGACAATATGAATATCACAGTGAAATACGGTCTGATACCTTGGAATATCCTCTGAATCTATTTAAAGTCCCCATGGAAAATCCCCTTTTTCTAAAAACAAAGATATATGTTATGTGCGCCACTATATATTGACACATAGATATATACGAGTGTGCGAGTCTGTATGAAAAAGTCACACATACGGTTTCTTGTTACTATCGCTGGTGGCTCACCAAATCACAGTGCTTGGAAAGTTTACTTATAAACTGCCAGAAGGGTTGGTTTAAGAAATGCATAAACACAAATAAAAGTGTGTGCTTTTTGTCATCCAATGCCTATGTATATAGTACATTTCACAATATAAACTATCCCAATCTCAGCTGAAGACTCAAGACACTGCTACTAAAGCTCATCTTGCCTTAAGCCACAGCCAACACTCACTTTGTGTTGATAGTCACTAGAATCACCAGAGCCTAAGGTGTTTCATCTAATAAAGGACCTGAAATGACAGAGAGCCTTAGTCCCAAACTGAGAAGAAAGTTTGCTCTATGACCAAAAATCAGTTTAAAACTTCAATGTTAATTAAATTTGGCAGCTTATGGAACAATATGACTGTGCATATTTTGATTAGGAGCACAAACAATGTTGAAAAGGATCATTTAATGTTTTCAAAACTTCCTCCCCGTCGTTATTTGGGGGCTGAGAATTAAATTGAAAATCCAAGAAAGGAAGGAGAGTCAAGAGTCCCCTGCACATTTCCTTGTTACATCTGCTAATAAAAGTTTAGTTTTCTTGGGAATTATTTTTTGAAACACACCAAGTTTTCTCCATTAGTGCTGTATAAATATCATCTCCAGTGCAGAACCTGGAGGGAGTTCAGGAGTATGACTTAATCAGAATAACTAACATGTATTCAGAAGTTTGGTTTGGAAAGTAGCTGAGAATACTGAATAGATTCAGCCAGTCCTTCTTTGATTAAACAGCTCTGTACCTTACAAAAAAAGCAAGTTGTCTTCACCATATTTTCACTAATATTTTCAATCTGAAAAGGTGCCTAATAGATATAGCATTTGTCTTCAAAGTCCTGCTAAATTTTGGACACAGAGAGAGAAATGCTGTAAGAAAAAAAAAAAAAAAAAAAAAAAAAAAAAAATAATTAAATAAAACCTGTCTGTAGAGAGAGAAAAAAAAAATGTTTTGTACCCCAAAGTTTAATTTTCTGTCAGGGAAGCTGAAATGATACCCCCTGTAAGCCAACCTTGAAAGTTTTTGTCCAGTTTAGATTAAAGCCTGTGAATTAATGCCCCCATGCAAAGCTGGAACTGTAACTGCCTTATATGGATAAACAAGGTTAAAAGCACAGAAGAATACTGTGAAACAGCTGTCTCCTAAGGAAATAACCCAGCTGGAATCAAACCTGAAAGATCTCACAGTCTCCTCCTGACACTTAGTAGAAGCCTGTAGGATACCTATATGTAGAAGAATGTACCTACCAATTAATGGGAGAAAGAGACAGAAAGCTGTCTCCCAGAAAATTGAGACATATTTTGGGGCACAGATTTGAACTTCATGCCTGAATCCTACCCCGGGGTTACCATCTTGTCTACTGTGCCTGGTACATCCTGAAAATATTGCAGGGTTTAAGGGCCTCCAAGTACCAGTATGCAGGAAAATGTTTTCCGCTCAGCAGATGTCTTTTCCTTAAGGTTTCTTTTTGTTTCTTTTTCTTTTTTCCCCTTAAAATTTAGACCCTGAGGGGTTTTCTGGTCTGTCATGTGCAGTTTCACATCCAGTGATCATCTACCCATATCAGGTCTGGCTAACTCAAGACCTAGTCACAGCCCAGCTCAATCTGAGCAACTGGAGAGTGGCATCGAGAAGCTGTAAATCACAGTGATTGCAGTATCTCATTATCCCATTGCAGATCATTTGATTTTAATACGTTTTATGAAAAAAAATGTCTTGTTGTGAAACACCCAAATCAAAGTTTTGGAAGTTTTTGTTTGTTTGTTTTGTGTGTGTGTGTGTGTGTGTGTGTGATAACAACAACAACAAAAAAGCAAACACATTTTATGATTATTTTTGTTAAGCAAAAATAAAAACTGTATCAGTTTTCTACAAGTCTCTGCTTTGTCTCCTAAAAATGGCAGGGTTATAGAGAGTTAAATGCTTCCTGTGAAATCCCATAAAATGAATTAATCCTACCTATAAAAGTAAGGGGTGCAATATTCAGCCCAAACCACCACCTTACTCATGCACACAGGTTGTGAAGATATCTCCAACTACTGCAGGGTCCTGGAGGGAAGGGTAAAGCATTACAACAAAAGACTTTGGCTTGAGGTAGCAAAAGTTTTGCATGCATTTTTCTCATTCTGCTGTTAAAAGTTCTGGAGATGCCCTGTCTGACCACCCATCCCCACCACTACCCTTGGCCTAAGGAGTGAGCCCAACCTGTAACTGAAGAAAAGGCCACTGCCCTGTAGGAACGTGACCCACTGGCTTCCCATTCCATGTCCAACTTCCCTGTGCAGCAGCCTCATGAGTGGTTTGAGCAGGGTGCAAACAGAGGCACAACACAATGAACGCTCCTGTTGTGAACTGCAATTGGAGTTTGTCGTCTTATCTCTAGAGCTGCCCTGTATTTTCTGCTTTCTTGTTCTCGTGTTGAACAACAGATTTTCCACAGGGTGCATTTCCCTGTTACAGAGCACCTTGACTTTCCTAGTCCAGCCTCTTATGAACAAAGCTTAGAGCTCCTCCCCCACAATTTGGGCCTTGTCAGGGTGTTAGTAGCTCCCCACATCCTGGATGTATTGAGGAACAAATCCAGAACAAATCCTGGGGGATCAGAGAACGGCTTTCAAAAGCAACTTGATCAGAAAGTTTGGTTTTGTCCCGCATTTGTTCCAGGGCTTGGAAGGTGGTGCGTACAACGCAGCGTGACAGACTGCCTGCAGGCTGCCGGCCGTGGCAGGCGCCTGGAGCAGGGACAGAGGGGTGTTTTGGGGGAAAATTCCTGCCCTTCCACCCAAACCTACCCAGACCTTGTTCCTTAACCTCCAGCGACTCAGTTGGCTTGGGCTATGGGCAGGGGGAAGAGGGAGGAAGTTGGGCTCCGAAAATTGATTTCACTCCAGGTAATACTTTTTTACACAACAATCTGTTCCTTTCAGAAGGACGCGGATTAGAGAAGTATTTGGTCAAGGGGCAGTAGAGGGCACTCCAGGCCAGATCAGGTTAAGTTTTGGTCACTTTATCTCTTCTTGTTGACGTAAAGGCTCGAGGCCATGGCCTGGGGTTTTCCTGCAGAAATGTGTTTACAAGCAGGTCAAGGACTTGCAGACAGATAACCATTAGCAAAACAACTTTTCTATTGACAAAAGAGCACAGAATAGTGCGTTGGCAGATGAATTCTCTTGGTTTGTTTAAAAAAAAAAAAAAAAAAAAGAGAGAGAGAGAAGTTAAATCAAAGGGCTGTACCCCAGCTGGTTCTCACGACCAGGTTTTCCAGCAAGAATTTAAGATTGTGACTTGCTCCCCATCCACTTCCAAAATGACACAGAAGACTCATGCCAAAGTGCTACATTTGGTGATAAATCCAGATGGGATTTACTGCTGGTCAGCAAGTGTGCAAGTCTTGTTAGCAGATTTTTTAACTCTGATTCTGCCTTCAAATTGGAAATGTGTACTAGTCCCCAGCCTGTGCAGCTCACCTGGAGTCAGGTTTCCTCTTAAACATCACTCCTCCCAGCCCCCAGCAGGTTCATCTAAAGGTTTTGACAAAGTTCAGAAGCCTTTCAAGCAGACCCTGGCCGATTTATGGGTTTCGTGCACAAAGCACACAAGAGCAGCTCTAGGAAACCTTAAGCAAGCAGGCTGAGTTTCACCCCAGCATTTGGTGCCCATTCAAAACCCCTAGCTTTGAACCTTAATGTAGACCACTGCTGATATTTTCATAAGGCCTTTTTAGCTAAAAGCATGTTCTGTATGCACACAAAAAGGCAGGATTTTAAACAGCCAGGAATACAACAATCAAAAAATGTAAGAAAAAATATTTAAAAAAAAAAAAAAATGTCACAAGAGCCATGGTTGTTTGCTACCTGCCAGCCAGGGTTAGGATAAAACCAGTGGGGGAAGTGGCTTCTCGGAAAGCCTTGTTCAATCCTACTGGAGGAATTTGTGGTCTGTTCTGTATACAGTTTGTGGTGTCTGAGTCATGACCCGACTCCAAGAGACTCTGGTTGTCATATGACATACGCTGTCTCTGTGACGGAGGCCTCGCTTTAATCAGAAACCAAATGTGTGTGCACTCGGGAGAGCTGGGATATAGGATGCCCAAACAATAAAGAAAGCAAAACATGAGTTAAGCCAACTGGAATCAGCAGAAGAGGGTTCTGGCTGTCCAGGAGAGTTAATATTCAGCCAGCAGTGTGAGCAACTAGAAAGAAAGTCTGCTGTATGCCTATGAGTGCACATCCATGTCTGCATTTCTACACATCATATGGGAAAAGTGAAATTATTCTCAAGGACATCCTGCAAACTGAGGAGAAGGTGCAGATGGGATATCTCAGAGCTGTCTCATTAAAATACCGACCGTTGGTTTGTTTTCCTTTGCGTTCCTTTTTGTCCTTCCCTCCCCACCCATCTCTCCCCCATGCACATGCACCCAAGTGGTCGGTGCATCGGCGCGGGGTCAGGAGGTTCTTGCAAACTTCTTCTCCCCATAGAAGCGGGACAATGCGGCATGTGCATGCTCAGCAGCCAAATACCATTCAAAACCCCTGCCTTCCCACCAGCACTCCCCTTTAAAGAGACCGCCACTGTGAAAGAAGCTGTTTTTCCAAGGAAGAGCGGCCCTGTCAATTAATCGCAACACGAAGTGCTACTCAACCGCAGGCAGTTGTGGCCAGTGCCACTTCCCTCCAGCCCCATTAATACTATTAAAAACTCAATAAATGTTTCTATCACCTTTGTTTAAATCAAATTCCTCTGTGAAGTGTAGCTATTAAAAATGCCTGTAAACTCTTCCTATTAAAATGACATTTTAAAAGGCTTGATTTGAACATGGCTATGTCACTTAAAGTGGAAAAGTTTCTGTGAGTTCCCTTCCAAGCTGTTAAAGATTAGCTTGATGTAGATAAGACTATTCCCCAAACTCATTATCTGTCTTCAAAATGCACCTTAAGGACTACTTAATAAAGTCAAGGTTACATGAAGAGTATTTCAGTGAAAACCAGTGAATGACTATTAATAAATCTGCATTACAGATTGGTTATTTTGTCTCTGTCTTTCATCTGAGCAATAGATGATCCTTCTGTTCTTTTTTTAACAGTAAGCATGTGTTGCCTCCTTATACAGGTCACCAGTGAATCAGTGGCAGGAGCAGCAGAGACCATTTCAGCATGTTTACAATTATTGTGATATAAAATATTTTTCAGAGAAGAGTCACTTATCTCTGACCAGTATGAATGTACTGGGCCAAGCTTGCATTTACAAAGACAATCATCAGGCTACTCTGTTTAATTTCTGAAATCATTTCCTATTTATTTCAGTGCCACGGGTACGAAATGTTTATCCCCTGAGCTGCAGTGCCAGATAGCAGCAAGTCCTTCCAGCAGTGAAGCAACCCAACTTTTTGAAAACTATTTGCCTTGGCAGGATTCATTTTCAAGACTTTTGCATCTGTTGTCCATAGCACAGCAGAGTTGGTGTTTTAGGACCTGGACCCACAATGCCAGGTCCTGGGGTACCCAATGTTGTCCCAAAGCTTCATCTTCACCTGCTGCTGCCAGATCAGCTTGGCAGTTTCTTTTCTCTAAGGGCTGGCATCTTCCCCTGCAATTAGTCTCCCCGACTCATCATGCAGCAAGGATGCTTTCTTGCCCTGGGTCGGCATTAGCAGCTCCAGCCTTACTCCTCTCCATGGAGAGGATCTAGCAGGTCCAGGACCCACTCACTGCCTCACTATGGATGCCAAGGGAAGTAGTATGGGACCATGGGAGAGAGATGGGGTGTTTCTTAAAAAACATTCAAGATGTGAAAAAAGCCTACCACAACCAATATGGCTGGAAATTTGGTTTGGAAATCTAAGGATGAATTTAATCTGTCTTTCAGTTTTCTCAGTACCTTAGTATTTTTTTTTCAGTTTTTAAACTACTACTAGCTTCAGCTGAAAGCATTCAACATAGAAGTTCACATCTGTATATGCATCAAAAATAACCACAGATTTTTGCTAGACTGAGTTGCTGGAAAATGCTGATTCTCTCTACATGGAGCAGCTCCAAACTATATACAGATACCTAAAGGTTCTCCTGAAGCTAACCAGTTTAGGAGAATTTGCATAACACAGATGTTTCCATATTGGCCATGCTCTACCTTGTACAGTTAAGATTAGCTTGACTAAAGCAGGAAAAAAAATATAAAAATAATAAAATAAAATAATAATAAAAAATATGTGTATGTAAGTAGTAGCTGCCCCTTACATTTATCTATAAGTATTTCTGTGAACTCTATGATATCTCTGGAGTGTGTATTTTTGAGATGGGACTGTATATTTTTGCATGTATTTCTCAGGTATTAGGTCCCAAAAAAACTTTTGTATACATCTATAGGGATTACTGCACACAACTGAAATCCTACAAAAGCTCATACTCTGTGCTTGCCAGATGGAGAGCAGCTCTTGTCCAAGAGTCACACACTTTATTAGCATGATACTGAACCTGAGCCTCTCAGCAGGGCATTTTGACTTGATCAGAGTAAATTTAAACCTACCCACGCTGCCAGCAGGGACAAGCCCACCATGGTCTGCATGTGCAAGTGTAAATAATAACAGCAGCAGCCAGCAATTACTCTGCAAAACCTTGGATCTGCTTACAAACCACAACACAAATTTTAATACTGCATTTAGGTTCTTCAGTTTAGGGGATTTACACATACGTTATGGGAAATCTGGTAATTAGGAGACAGGCCCTTACGAGTCTTCTAGTTCTGCTTTCCAGATGAAATCTGATTCACCCTTTGTTTCACCTTTAGGATTTATTTTTTTATTTTTTGAAACCAAAGAGTGAAAAAGCAAAAACATCTAAGTCCTTCCAGTGCTGTCCAGTTCCACTGTTGGCTGAAATAGAGAAACATATTAGAGTGGGAATACCAGCATAGGTACTGGGGCTTACTGGGTAAAATTCCCCCTGCAGAGCTGGTGGATCTAAGGGAATCATCATTCTGTTGCTTGCACATGGCCTGACAAAAGACTCGGTGAAAATGAGCTGAAAGAAGATGTAAATCCTCCAAAAAGACTGGGGCAGGAGCTCATGGGAATGCAGCGAGGAAGTGTCCTCACTACCTGGGAGAAGAGCTGGGCCACCATGAATTATCCTAGAGAAGAGCTCTGTCAGTATTTTTTCCATAGATAGCAAAAGATTTAAAACAGGTGAGTTATATTGTTCAACCTGAGCCTTTTATTCTGCATTTCACATCTTCCTGGTTTATCTAAAACTCATGCTGCATTGAGTGAATTAGGAGGTTGATTGAAAAGTACATTATATAGTAGTTACCTGTGAGATGTGCATTTTAGAAGTGAAGGTTTAGGGGCAGAGGAAGGGCATATAATAAAGAGTAGTGTACTTTGAAAGGTCTAGGCAATGCTGCAAGAAATGGCATTACCTCACAGTTGTCAAGGCTCAGAAGTTTTATTACCAAGGAATTTCACTTTTGCCTCTTATTCTTAACACAGTGGCCAGTTCTGGGACTGAGAGGATTTGCTGATCTAATATAGATAGTGATTTCGTAGGTTTGTTCAGATTTATATAGACAGCACCTTGGGATCAGGAATTACATTTAAAATGTAATAAAATGTTCTTGTGCACTTTTACTCACAAATACTGTACTTAAAAAAGTAAACATCAAATAATCTCAGATATCTTTCAAGAAAATGTTGACATAGCTCCAAGAGCTCATACAGATGACTGAATAGTTTTCCGAGTAAACTTAATAAACTCATATTCTTATTCTTTCCATGTAGCAAGAAGTAACACATCATGAAGAGAAAACTAAGCCATATAATTTAGCAGAAATCTATTTTAAACACATTTTTCAACATATGAAGATGTAATATAGACATTTTGTGAGCATGTTTTTACACTACTTACAGTCTTAGAGTTTAAAAAATAAAGATAACATCTAAGCTTCTCCCATGTAAATGAATTAAATTCACACTGAAAAAAGTTTGTCCCTGATCCCAAAGACCTCAGCTCTTTTCCAATCAGCAGCAATATAAGAGTGATTTCAAGGGGCAGGATCTGACCCCCTAATGTGTTCAGAAGGACTTTGTGTACGTTCAGGAGTTTTAGCACAACTGCTCCTCTAAGTAGTCAAAATGATTCATCTACATTATCTGTCTTTATTAAACAGTCATTTCCCCTAGTGAGTCCCACTCAAGGGAATCTTTATTATTCAGACAAGCCCTTACAGTCATAATGACACAAAATATATAGGAAAAGTTAATAATACTGTTATTTCTATGTCTGTGGATAAACATCAGCTGGTAACTTTATATAAACAATCCATCAGAGCAGAGAAAAACCTAGAGTTTACACAAGCAGGGAACCCATAATAGTATGCCAGGGGTCTGGTGGAAAATATAAAGCAAGACAGACCCCAGGAAGATACCAAATTCAGATTCTTAATGTATTTTGTCCAAGAACATAAAATTAGCTCTTTCTTACAAGAATTGGTGAGATTGAGCAAAATAGTTTTGTC
Organism: Nettapus auritus; assembly: GCA_011076525.1. Classification (NCBI taxonomy): domain Eukaryota; kingdom Metazoa; phylum Chordata; class Aves; order Anseriformes; family Anatidae; genus Nettapus; species Nettapus auritus. Next base: position 16,408,282 of record CM021774.1, read on the forward strand.
ATTTCAATCCCAATGGAGTCCATAGCTGAGTCTAAACTGGTGGCATGATTGATACTATCTACCTGAAATCATTGAAAGACCAAATGACAAAATACATTCTCTGCTCCACAGTGGGGTGGATTCCAAGTTAGTACCTACCCAAACCATCGATGATGGGCATCTCCAGCTAAAAAATACTGACTTTGCAATCATTTCTCCTTCAAAGGACTGCAGGGAGACACCACAACTTAGTAACATCGGTGTGTCTTGTGTCACAATCCAAGACCAAGTCTGAAGAAAGGCCTCAGGGAGATCTTTTTGTGTTTGCAAATAACTGCAACCCATTAAAATTTTTATAATGCCAATCAGGGCCCTTGCTTCTAAGTCAAGAGGAGGTGGATGACACCAGTTTCCACTGTAACATCAGAGTGCCAGCCTAGTGTAGGCCTCTGTAGGCCTAGGTGAGCATTTTCACCAGTTTTCAGGAAGCCAGTTTCCGCTGTAACATCAGTGTCGGCCTAGTCTAGGCCTCTGGAGGCCTAGGTGAGCATTTTCACCTCCAAGGCACTTGTAATTTCAGACACTCTGGATGCTGAGAAGGCTCTTGATCCTTCAGGTCTTATTTTGTGGCACAATGTACAGTTTCAAGATTTTAGGCCCCTTACAATAAAGATCTTAGCTTTGTTATAGTCTTGAGGAGATAGAAAAAATGTTTTATGGATATTGAGCATCTACTGAAGGAATGAAACTTCATGACTCATGAGGTTTTGCCCTACATTTCTGTGCAATTTTTTTAAGAAGAAAAATGCATCACCCTAATAGATGGCTTCAGATGAAAAGAATCCTAGGGATAGCCTCAAAAGGCACCGTCCTGCCTCGAAGCAGTGCAAAACAGTTCATTTTAAGCCTACAGCTGAACCAGTCCAAAAGTCTAAGTGAAATAAAACATATTTTTCTCTCTCCATCAGTTTTCAGATGCTCTGTGCCATCCCTCAGTGTAGTACCTCAGCCACGCACAGGTAAATTAGCTGCAGAATGAACACTGCAGGACATTATGGAGTATGCCGCCCTTTGATCTCCCTGCGACTGCCCATAGAAGAACACAGCAAGCTAAGCCCAGCAATTAGCGGTAACAGCATTTAACAGGCTCAACAAAAGACACAAAAGGACACAAGTAGGTGGTTTACAGCGTGGTAGATAAAAACAAAGTGGATACTTTCTTTTGCACATCATTCCTCCAGCAAGTTTAGGCTAAAGGACCAGGGGGCTAACTGGCAAACAGTCGGCTTCTAGTAAATAGACCTACAAAAAATAACAACATATTGAATCTGTGGGTAGTTCCAGCAGCAGAGAAAATATGTTCATCTTGTCCTTAACAAAGACCTCTGGGGGCAAAAATGTTTTGAGAAGACTCATCTTGACTTCAGTGCTTTCTGAGTTAGGACTAAAGAAATCAACATATATAATGCTGTGAACACTTGGATTTCAGTGCATGAGGAAATTCAAAGGGAAAAAAAAAAAAAAAAAAAAAAAAAAAATCACACTGCTCTGTAGAAGTACTTTCTATTGACTGTGTCACCCAAAGAGAGGCCACAAACCATGAAACTACTTCTGTTTCTGGACAACATTTTACAAGCCTGTCCTTTACCCTAATCAGCTCTATGAAATACTACAGTACCCTACACCAACCCTCTGCTGCTCAGACCTCAGCATTGCCTGGACCACAGGACTGAGCTAAGTAATGCTCCTTCAGGTTGCTTCATGGAGACCACTGAGCTGGTTAGCACAAGGTGCAGCCCATCACACCCCTGCTTTCCCAAACACTTCCCCCTGGGCTTGGGGCACAAGCTGGTGTGCAAGTGTCCTGTGTGATGCTTCTAGATTGTAACTGTGATAGGTCACCCTGGCTCTTCACCCTGCTCTTTCAGTCAAAGCAGCCTCCTCTCAGCACCCCACAAGCCAGTAAATGATGTGACCACATTCATTTGGTGTTGTTTTAACAAAATCAAACAGTGATTTTAGCATCCCAATAAGATGATAAATTTGCAGGCATAGTCTAACAAAATTCTTTTTCAACAAAAATATCAGTATTTAGACAATTCATAAGAATACAGGGATATAACTAAGGCTGACATGTTTACAGATACATATATTTATACTATACATACATACATTTATAAAAAGCTGGAAAGAAAGTGGGGAAAAAGAGAAAAGATGTAATAAATCAAAGAACATCCAAGGATTTTTAGCCATAAGCTATTTCTTAATTCAAGAAGGAAAACATGCATTAATCAGGACATTAGCTCCAGACAGTGCAACAACATCAGGAACATTGCTACTGTACAGAAAGTCATGAATCATTATAGGCCTACAAAATGTTTATATAACATTATCATCATCATTGGCTTTTATCAATAATATTCATGAGAGTTAAAAGGTTGATAACTTTATCCCCCACTGTGAACTCTCAATCTGTAAAAAAAAATTATAGAAATAAAAATAACAAACTATTTTTACATATTCTCTGTTAGAACCTTGTCTGAGGACATCTCAAGAAAGATTAGAGAAAGTGGCTTATGTTTTCAGAGCCATTTTACTCCAGTACTGTTTCATACTGACTGCGTAATCAAAGTAGCGAAAAGGTTGCACTGCAGCCCGGCTACTGATGCATTGAAAAAATTCCACCATGTATACTATGTGCTCCTGCTCACAATCAC